>JAOQGN010088782.1:0-18971 GCA_027564295.1 Himantozoum antarcticum
GCTGACCCCTCCCAGGTCGTACTTGGCTGACCCCCTAGTATAATTGTGGCATTCGGCCGTTCCCCTCCACCATACACCCTTATTGCCTAGGCTCTATAATAATCTTTCCCCCATCTTCCCAGTGGGGGTAAAATTATTACAATATTACTAGTACGTCTACATGGGTATGTAATGGGTACGGGTATACTATGATGCCGTGTTTTATGCCCAAACCATAATACATAACACTTATATTGCTTGTCAATACTTGCAGGCTTCAACAAGATCGGTGGTTACAACGTCATGGTAGAAAACTACACATTCATTGTAGATTCTGGAGTTATAAGTGCTACCAACTGGTAAGAGGAGACCATTATGTTTGCTTGTCTCTTTTAAGTTCAGTACATTATTTATAATAATTATTCGATGCATCCAATATGAATTTACTACGCTGTGCTTACCATGTTTGTAACTCCATGCAATTTAAGCAAGGAAGCCGTTGCAGCAATGAATTAGTGCGCAGCAATGATTAATGATTATTCTTCAAAACTCATTAATTGCTTAAAGCTTTTACAAAGTCCAGTGTATATATTAAACCCACTCAAAACCACTCAGTATGGAGGACAACAATGTTAATGTTTGTAGGACTAGGTGCCCAAGTTATGTGCCAAAAGAGCCTTTTATCTTCTGGAAATCTGCTGACTCTAAATCTCTGCCAGGCCCTGGATACCTGGGTATATTAGTTCTGTCTATCTGGTACCTGTGTACAGATCAGGTTAGTACTAGTAGCTGCTAGCAGTTAAAACTAGTTATAGTTGATATGAGGTCAGTATTTAGCTACTGAACAGAAGCAGTGACACAGCTTTTAACGTAAGTTACTGCCAAAATGGACGTGGCAGAGGCTTGATATTATTTAATGTGTTGTGTTTGCTACTACCCACCAACAACTGACCATGGAGATCAAACGAGTCTTGCTTTTCCATCATTTTAGTAAATTTCAGATTATCTGTTATTGAGATGTAGGTAGATCTAGTCCTTGGGTTGTTTGCTCTTAGGAGTGATGCTTGCCCCTGATGAACCCGAGCTCAGCTACACTTCGTTGACGGTAGAGGATTTCTGATGCATTTGTAAGAACTTTGCTGAAAAAAGCTTGTCAAGACAGGCTGTAGTGTTCAAATAATTCTTTCTAAAACTTGCAGGTCATTGTACAGAGAGCGTTAGCCAGTAAGAACTTCACCCACGCTAAAGCTGGAACAGTTTTGGCTGGATTTCTAAAGATGCTACCACTTTTTGTTTTAGTTTTCCCTGGTATGATTAGCCGCATACTATACCCAGGTATGTGCATACATCCAAGCCGGTAATTGAAATGATGTAAAGTAGGGAATAACTTATCGGATTCGATTCCATATTATACTCTGGCAGCAAATCCCATTGAATTTTTTTTTGTCTTGATAAGTGAGTGTGATGGAATACCCTTGCAATGGAGTTCTATAGAGCACAGGAAAATTAAAGCTTGGATGCCTTTCCTAACACAACCAAAAGCCCATCTTAGGTTTCGAACCCTAGCCTGACCGTAGCACTAGTTTCGGTAGCTTGCTGCACACAAAGCAAGAGCGTTAACCATCAGGCCATGGCTGTGCCCTTTGTAAAGAAACGTCTTATTTGAAATTCTTGTAAATACGATGGGGAAAGAAAGGAGGCCATTGCCCATTGACCATAATTGAAAGAATGAATTTAAACTATAGAGCTGAGCTGGGGCTCCCCCACTATGGTCAAGCTTCACGTTATTCACAGTTGCCATACAAATCTTCACAATCTTCTCACTTAGGAGAAGCGCATCGTCAGTCTTCGGGAAAAGATGGCAGAGTCCCAGAGTTCAGGTCTAAAAATTCGTTTTTGATGTCCTACAATGAATGAATGAATTACACGTTTAGATGAATGAACGAATTACATTATTTAGTGCACGTAATTAGTATCTATTAATAGTAGTATATACCGTGGTTAATAATCATTAGATGCTCAAAGTGGAAATGAAATAGTGAAAACTAATGAAATTAAATTATCGAAATATCGACTATTTTAATCCAAAGCTATCATGTTTGAAATGACAACATCAAGATAACAATATATTGAGCAAGAATAAACCTAATTTTTTATAAAATTTGCCACCAACATCAAGTTGCATTATTTATTAGTGCCGTTCCATGGTCTAATATTTTAATCAAGATCAATCTTTTAAGCAAAAAATTAATCTTAATTAATCTTGTCTATAGCAATTACTTATTATAGAATCTTAAAATTAAACAATAGTAAAAGAAACTTTATTGGATATTATTATTATAATTATATTCAAATATTCATTGATGTTTGCTATTTGAGAAATTGTTTGCTTACTATAATAAAAAATGCTTTTTGCTACAAAATCTTCAGTTTTATAAATATTCTTATGTAGTTGCAATTGCAAGTAGAGTGATGTCAATTGTAAATTAATCACTGTACTCAACAATGAGTACGTTATAATATTTTTTTCCCAAATAATATTAATTAGGAGATAAATTAATCTTGAAAATTAACCTTGAAATATTTCAATCTTAATTAACCTTAGAAAAACTCGATTAATTAACCCTAGAAAAACCGTACAGAACGCTTATATACGCCAGACTTTTGCTACCGGATTTAGAATATTGATGTCTTGCTGTAATATTGATAAGGAATGCCACAAACTTGTCTACTAGCCCAAACTTCTGGGCTCCCGAACTTACTAACTGTTAAGTAAATACTGCATGTGGCGATATTTTACCAGAAACAAATCCGAAAACGAATCTTATACATGCCATAGCAAACTAGGTAAATGGGAGCATGTTACTAGTAGTAGTACTACTACACTTGGCATTGTAACCATAGAGATATACTAATAACCTAATATAATAAGGGTGCGGTTGTGGTTCTGGGGTACCTGTTCTGATGGGTATGTGGTACCTTCAGTTTAGGGTGCGGTTCCAGCTTAAGTGTGTGGTTCCACATACACTGTGCAGTTCCGCAGTTATGCCGCGAAATTTCTATGCCATATCTAGCCTGGGCTCAAGCCAACACTAGGAATCTGTGTGCCAAGCGGTCACCCATCCAAGTACTACAATTAGTGAAAATATTTAGTTTGACTGGAAACAAAACAAACAGAAGTTTTCACTTTCAGTCGGCCTTATTTTTTTTGCATTATTATAATAAGACCATGAGCAATTAATACTTGCTTCTGCGTCACTAATATCCCCAATGAGGCATGAGGGAGAAAGCCATTTTTTTATATTTTCAATTTTATAGAGGAAAAAAATGAGCATGAGAGAGGGGGTATTTTTTTATATTATTTTTTAACCTTATATGAAAATATTGAAATAAAGTGTTGGTAAGGTTAGTAATAGGACGCCGCTCCATAAGTGATAGGATTGGTATTATGAGGGGACGCAACACACATGAGCTCATGGCGCATATTGTATGTGACTGCACGATCACATACTGAATCTAATCAACATTAATCAATGCTATGCTAGATAAGCCATAAGCATATATGGTGTCAGAATAGTGAGGGAGCAAGACCTACACCAGTAAACACATTATATTAGGAGTATAATTAGCCGGCCAACATTCCCAAATATGGACAGATTGTTAATCCCAAATCAATTGAAAGATGGTGATTTGAGTGTGGCTTGGAAGAAATTCAAAGGGGAATTTGATCAATTCATAATAGCTACAGAGAGGGAAGATGTTGAGGCCAAAGTGAAAACAGCAATGTTATTGTGGACGATAGGATCAAGAAGCAATGGTAATTATGAAAATTTTAAGCTAGTGGGAGGGGACAGGAATTATTTTGCTAAAGTTATCGAACAATTTGAAACACTTTGTGAAACATGAAACGAACAGTTTATATCTAGGCATAGACTGTTGTGTATGTCTAAGAATAATGAACGTCGAACAGCGAGCGAAGAAGCAAGAAGGATCTATAATTGAAGAGTTTGAGACTAGACTGAGAACTCAGGCTAGGATGTGTAATTTTAAGGACTTGACAGATGATCTTACATACCATGCTTTTGTTGAGGGCGTGGATGAGAAGCGGTTGAAAGACAAGGTAATGATGAAGGCCTGTGAGGGTAAGTTCGGGTTGAGTACAGCTGTGAAGATAGCCTGGTAGATAGCCTATTGCTCATTTGAAAGAGATAACAAAAGAACAGGATGAGGTAAATGAAGTGTCGACAGTGAAACGTGAATCAAAGTCTGAAAGTGAACGAGAGGAGGACACAATGCAAATATTGTGGCAGGCAACATGCACGAGGCTCATCTAACTGTCTAACATATGACAAAGTTTGCAACAAATGTCGGCGACAAAGATTTGCAGAATCAAGCAATATCGTACTGATGTGAAGCTAGTAAGTAACGAGTCTGCATCCTATGAAGAGCTACTGATGATCTGGACTCTTGAGGAAGGTGGGCAAGAAGTTACTGGTTGATTTGACAATGAGGGATTCATAACAAAGATTGGCTTGTCAACTTGACACAGCAGCAGGAAGAAATCTACTGACGTATACTGAGTATGAACGGCTCGGGAAACCTACTTTGATGAATAGTAACGCGAATATGGTAACATACGGCGGTGATAAAATGACATCGAGAGGGATAACTAACATTGAATTTGAAGGAATCCAGAAACCCATTCTATTAATAGAGTGTCAAGTGAACCAAAGCCCGCTACTGGGGATAGAAACATGTCTCAATCTTGAGTTGCTATCAGTAGCTGAGCAAGTTAATGCAATGAAAGAAGATGGCAGTGACTAGAGAGTGGCTAGAGAAACAATATGATGAAGGATTGGTTTCAAGGAATGGAAGAAATGCCAGGCAAGTACGAAACACAGATGAATCCAGAAGTGAAGCCGGTGCAGCACAGACCTAGAGTTACCCCAGCCACTATCAAAGACGATGTAGTGAAGAAACTGAAACTATTAGAAGAGGCAGGTGTAATATCAATAGTCGAAGTGCCAACTGAGTGGATTTTCTCTTTGGTATCATTCAGGAAACCGCATGGTTCCACGACCATGTCTGGACCCAAAAGATCCAAACAAGATCATAGTGAGGAATCACTATCAGATACCAACGATAGCAGATGTATTACCGAAGTTGGCGAAAGCCAAATGCTTCTCGTTGCTGAACGCCAAGGATGGCTTTTTACAGGTGAAATTAGCAGAGAAATCTAGACTATCGACCACATTTTGGACTCCATTAGGGAGGTATTGCTGGAACAGACTACCGTTTGGACTGAGTTCAAGTCCCAAGGAATACCAGAGAAGGTTGCATCAAATACTAAATGGTCTGGAAGGCACAGAAGTCATAGCGGATGATATTTTGGTTTATGGAATAGGTGAGATAGAGGAGTCGAGGGCTAATCATGATTTGAATCTAATACAACTGGTGGAGAGGTTGAATTGCAACGGTGTGAAGATCAACAAAGATAAGATTAGGCTACACCTAGTAGAGATAAAATATATGGGACATATCCTGACTAAGAATGGGCTTAAACCAGACCTGGAGAAGGTCCATGCCATACATCACATGCCGGAACCGGTGGACAAGAAAAGTATGAGAAGGGTACTGGGAACGATAAACTATCTATCCAAATTTATACCAAACCTTTCTAACATGGCAGAGTCATTAAGGGATTTGACGAGAGACGATGTCAAGTATTACTTTGGTGATAAACAAGGATTGGCACTAACAAAGTTGAAAGAAACCATAAGTAAGGATGCTGAATTAATGTACTTTGACAACACTAAACCGGCAGTGATCGTATGCGATGCAAGCAAAGGAGGCTTGGGATGTGTGCTATTGCAGGAAGGCAGACCTGTTAGTTGCGCATCCACAACACCGACAGAGACTGAGAAGAAGTATCACCAATTAGAACGGGAGTGTTTAGCTGTTGTTTTTGCGTGTGCGAAATTTGACCAGTATATCTATGCCAAGAAGCATGTTACTGCACTATCAGATCACCAACCATTAGAGATCATATTCCGAAAGGAAATGGACAAATCTCCTTTGAGACTGCAAACTAATTATGTGACTAACATTGCAGAGATATGGATTTTAGCTGGAGTACAGACCAGGTCATGAACAAGTGGTAGCTGACATGCTATCAAGAGCGGCAGTCATTGGCAAAGAAAGTGCAGCGCTTTCCTCTGACCACAAGGTGGAAGTGTTCTACAACACATAGATGACGCGGACCCGACAATATATACATCCTTGAGGGACAACAGGTTGGGGAGTCTGATGAGACACAATTCAGAAGATGCCATGGCACAAGCATTAGTGAGAGCCATACGTGGAGGCTGGCCATATAGAAGAGACAAATGCCTGGAGGAACTAAAGAACTACTGGACATTCAAAGAGGAATTGTCAGTCACAGATGAGGTAGTATACAAAGGACTACAGCTAGTTATACCACGGTCTATGGTGGAAGAAATATGCGAAGCTTTACACAGTGCTCATCAGGGAGCTGAAACAATGATGTCCAGAGCCAGAAATATACTGTACTGGCCACAGATGGGTTGAGACATAGAAAACTGCGCGAGATGTTCAAATTGTGAAGTGCAGCCCAATAGTCAGAAGGAATCCTTGAGAATACATGAAGTGCCTAAACATTGCCTACACAACTGACTACTTTGAGATCGAGCGACTGAAAGATCAGACAGCTGATGAGGTGATTGGAGCATGCAAGAACATTTTTGCCAGACATGGCAGACCGGTGACAGTACACAGTGATAACGGTCCACAATAATCAGGTAGTGAGTTTCGACAGTTTGCAAAGGAGTGGAGTTTCATTCACACATCGTCGTCACTGTATCATCCACAGAGCAACGGGAAAGCTGAATCAGCCGTGAAGTTCATAAAGAAAATCATGAAGACTTCAAAAGACTCCATGATAGGACTGATGGAGTGGAGGGTGGCACCTAATAGAAACTCGGCGTTCAGCCCGGCAGAGCGACTATTTTGTAGGAAGATGAGAACACTGGTGCAAATGAGAGAGGAACAACTGGAAAGCAAACCTGTACAACTGGAGGAGTTGCAACAACAATGACAAGGGAGACAACACAGGATGCAGAAGGAGTACAATGCTAATAGCAGGGACATGGCTACAATGAAATCAGGACAACCGGTAATGGTTAGAACAGTCAATGATCGGCTGCAGAAATGGAAGCATGGTACCATCCTGGAAAAACTATCTGACCGATCATATCTCATAGAACGCAACCAGGGGATAGTACGCCAGAATAGACACAGGCTCACAACAGGATGGTGCAAGTAGCGAGGACTACTGACCAGAGACCAGAAGCCTACTGACCAGAGACCAGAGGCAGAGGAAGAGGTAACACAGCAGCGGGAGATATCAGAGACAGAGACTGCAGAGCAAGGAGGGAGAGAGAAGACATTGTAACCGGATCAATAAGGACCAGTAGCAGACCTCGGTACCTAGAAGAGTACGAATAATGATAAAAGGAAAACGATTGTTACATCACAAAACGGACAACATAGTAACAAACGTAGATTTTTATCTATATCTACATTATTACGGCAATCACACGCTATCATCCATATATACATTAGCACGACAATCGGAAACTATGATATATATTTAGTATAAAGATTGTAGCTCAGACATTAATGAAAGAGGGGATGTTGGGAGGGTTAGTAATAGGACGCCACTCATTAAGTGATAGGATTGGTATTACGAGGGGACACAACACATATGAGCTCATAGCGCGTATCGTAAGTGACTGCATGACCACATACTGAATCTAATCAACGTGAATCAATGCTATGCTAGGTAAGCCATAAGCATATATAAAGTACAATTTTTTAATTTAAGTAAGTCCAAAAGTATTAGATACCACCATTTCTCTGTTAACAGTGAAGTATTAACAAATAAAGTTGAAAATAAAGCTTATTCGTGTTCAGTCGTCCTTCAAATATCTCACCCATTTCAGTAGAATTTCATAAAGATTATTATTCAAACAGGCTTTGTCGTATCAATTCCTCATTTCTTGACCTTCTTCTTACCCCCTTGCTAATCTTTGAATTTTGGCACATTTTGCAGGTGTTTCACAGATTGGATAGATTGATCACCAACACTTTACATTTTGTGATTCACAGTGATACTTCGTATTTTACAAAACATAACATTAACATTAAATAAAAGTCTGATACAGGAAAGAGAAATGATGTAAAATGAGATTAATATGAGTAGCACAATGACTCATTTACCAATGAAAAACGATTTATTGTAAAATTACTACTCATAGCAAGTGAAACAGTCGAATTTTGCTGAGAATCATAGCATGATGCTGCTAGATGTTATAGCAGGACTATAAAATATGGCGCTGCCAATGTTAAATTGAAATGTATTATTGTCTTTCTAAAAATTGGTTATTTAATATATTTTCAAGCCATTGTTTGATGAAAGTTGCTCAAAATTGTGTAATTGTTGTTTATGTAACAGGTAGGTGACAATGCTTTTCTCCAGACTCTAATAAAATAAATTTATATATTTCATTCCAAATTCTTGATGAGGGAGGGTGCATTTTGATTTTAATTAATTAATTTTTTCTGTTCATGGCCTAACATTCATAGGAACCGCAAAGGCTGGAACGACAAAGCTATTTATTACTGGAACCGCAAGCTTCAGAACCACACATACAGTACCGCAGAACGAGAAATAGCACAGAACCGCAATTTTGCAATCCTTGGAACCTCAATTCTAACGGTTTTTTTTGGGAACCGGCTCAGCACTAATACCTTTTACCTTGCTATTACTATTACAATATACATTGATATAGTTAGTTCTATAGCGTAGCTATAGGACTATTGGTTTACCCGTTATTGTTTATTCTTTATTATTGCTATTATTATCCTTCGTAAGATGACCTTGAGCCGATTAGACCGCCGGACATTACTGGTCGCTCACGTGTGTTTGGCCAATCATAACGGAGATAACTAAATACTTTTACTTCCTTTTAAAAATGCTAATATATTGGATCGCTACCACCGACGGGCCTGCGCAATGACCGTATCCGTTCAGTTTCGCTTTATGAAAAAATATATTTTTTAATATTTAAAATAAGGCTGAACTATTTGTTTTCATTAAAATATCTTAGCATCTTCTCTTACATTGTCTTTATCATTGACTATTGATAATAATAGTCTAGCTATAGAACTCTATTATCCCTAGGGATAATAAACCAAAACTAGTTGATATTTGAAACTACAAGCAGGATATTAAATAACCTAAATTGGATATCGTATCACCTTAAAATGCATTAAGGCATTCATTTTATCATATGCATGTACTGGTACGTGGTTATGTACATGTGACACATAATAACTGATAGTAGGTTGTGTATTCCAGAATCTTCTAACAACTGAAAATTTTGGAACATTCTGGCGATCGCCGACTCTACACTACACCATATCGTTATCCCATAGAGAGGTAAGATAACTCTATGCTCTACGCTACACTATTCTCCGAACCGGTACGCTACACATGAATATTGTAATTGATATGATGGTCTAATAGCACTAATATTATAACAGATATCCTTGGATGTAAAACACCGGAGAGCTGTTTAGCTGCTTGTAAACATGAGGCTGGATGTGCTAACATGGCTTTGCCTTTGCTGGTCTACTCTCTCCTGCCTAAAGGTAAGGTTTGATAAAGGTCACGTAGATGGTTGGGGTTCTACAACAAAAAGTAAAACTGGAAAAGGACAGGAGACTAAACAATGAAATTATTTTGTACTTACACGCTGCTATAATGGATCTTTGGAAGTCGTACGCTCCTAATGATTAATTGCAATTTGCTATTTAATTTCCCCCTACATTGATTCTGATGAGCTTACTTTGTACTACCGACAAGTGACAATCTAACTTTCTGACCTAACAGATTTGTCATAGAAGTGCTGCCAGCCTGTAGGAAAACTTTTCAGCCCATGTTGTAATTGAGGCTATAATGATGTGATGGATTTTCAGCTCTTGCCTGTCAGCTGCGATGGTCGTATAACTTCTGACATTACTCACTGATATTTTCACTTTAAGTGTTTCTGGCCCAATTAGCTGACTCTTCCAACTAAGACGACTCGGCCTTCTAGGTTGGCTGTTCCAGATGATGGTAGTGCCAGCTAGGTCGGTAGTGCCGGCGAGCTCGGCTAATATAAGCTTATATAAATAGCTGCTTTTGCTGGATTCATTCTTGCTCAGACTGTGGGATGGCTCAAGTCATAGTTTTAGCTAAGAAATATAATATGTGTTAATGTGTTAATGTGTTAATGTGAATATATTTTTAATGTTTTATTAAATGTGAGATTACCCTTTCTTCCTATTTGGAAAGTAATAGATTGAAAGCCGGCTACAATGGCTACCCATAAGTACAAGACTGTGTAACCTGCCTTCAAAGTGGCAGGCTCTACCATCACTGCACTGAAATAACCGAGGGTTCTGTGAGTTTCTCGCCTTGTTTCGCAGTTGTTGCGTTAGATCCGTAACACCTTGCGAGCTTGTCCTACGGAGACGGCTGGGAGGCGTTAAATAATATCTGGTATTTATTGCATCACCATCTAAAACATGAGAATGTTGGAGGTGTCTGTTGCTCCTGTCTGACTGCCCCTGTTCTTATTATAGCACAGTTATAACCTTGGTTTCTATTATTTTATTTTAGGGGTGCGGGGACTGTTCTTTGGAGTTACATTAGCTGCGTTGTCAACATCAATGACTTCTATATTCAACTCGAGCAGTACTCTCGTAACTTTGGATATATGGAAAAAACTCAGAAAGGGAGCAAGCAATAAGGAGCAGATGATTGTTGGCCGGTAATGAATTCTAAATAATACAAATTTCAAACGAAAGGAACCTCACATGCCGCTGGACGGCATGAATTTGGATACAGCAATGTGGGCTTATATTCTTTACAAAGAATTAGAATAGAAATTAAACATTGTGAACTGAATTGCTGACGTGACTTGGTACTGCTGGGTATCTGTTTTATTCCTTACTATTGTAGTGATTACATTGTAGTGTATCTGTATTATCCATTACTCTTTGTAGTGATTACATTGTAGTGTATCTGTATTATTCATTACTACTTGTAGTGATTACATTGTAGTGTATCTGTATTATCCATTACTCTTGTAGTGATTACATTGTAGGGTATCTGTATTATTCATGATGGTTGCTAGTGTCCTCTGGGTGCTGGTTCTGAACTTAGTTTCTGCAGATGATTTATTTCATTCCATACAGAGGACGACCGCTTACCTTACGCCTCCCATAGCGGCCATGTTTATCGCAGCCATCTTGTGGTCCAGAGCAACAGAAATCGTTAGTAAAATATTTAATTTATCTATATAGTAGAATGCAGACACATGCCACAGGCAGGTGCAAGGTAGTACATTTAGAGAAGTTCCCGTAATCTTTTCTTATCTAAATATCCTATTTGTTCAGCCATTGTAGGAGATAGGAAGTATGGTATGGGTTGTGGTACATGATATTTGAAAGCTATATAAGCTATAAATATCATTTAGCGAGTATAGTTTGAAATTACAGTGAAATGTCTTGCTATAATTATTAATTTATTCAAAAGTAGGGGTTTTTACTTTCGCCCAAAAGTAGGGGCCTTTTACTTTCACCCAATATTGGGGCCTTTTACTTTCACCCAAAAGTAAGGCCTTTTACTTTCACCCAAAAGTAGGGCCTTTTACGTTCACCCAAAAGTAGGGCCTTTTGCTTTCATCCAAAAGCTTCTACATTAAGTGCTATCACATAATTTTGTTACGTAATGTTGGCTATTCAGTTATCAGCTTCTCCACAATTTTCACACAGTGTGGAAGTGACTACCAGTACCTTACTTTGAGAAGTTTGCACTTCCTCTCAAAGTTTATACCCAACCAGACGTATTGAGCATGAGGTTGTTTGTGGTAACAAATTGGGAACTCATGTACTGGAGAATCTGAAATTGCTTGCTGACTGTGGCACACCCATAAATTGAGGTTTATCTTGGCCTCTGGGGTTTTCTTCATAGCATTTAGAGTCTGGTGTTTGGTTTTAGGGCTGCAAAATAGGGGTTTTGGTATGTAGCTTTTGTTTCAATCAAAGCTGCTGTTCAAACACCTCCTCACTTCAGTACACCAGGTATCACATTGTAGGGTGTCTTCTATGGACTAATGATTGGCACGATGTTTGGAATGGCAAGGCTGGCTCTAGACTATTCCCATCCGATGCCACTCTGCAATGAGGAAGACGATAGGAACATATTTGTGAGCATACACTACCTGTACTTCTCTATATGCCTGTTTGGGCTGACTGGACTGATCATTGTTGTCCTCTCACTGCTCACCAAACCTATACCCTCTGAACATGTGAGTTTGTACTAATATATTATGGCCGTCTTCCCTTCCGTACCACATTCAACTGTCTTTTCGAATAATAGCAAAATTTGGCTGTTGCTTAAAAAAAAGAAGAAACTTTTGAATATGGTATGTGTTTTTCTCTTGTCGATGAAATTCCTACAAGAAGCAATACTCGGGACAGCATAGTCTGTCCTAATTTAATATTTTTTCCTTTCATGGTCACAAGTGCAACAAATGTCCATCGATTATATTTCATTTAAATAAATATTGAGCATGGCTGATTTCCCTACATCCCGTTTTCACGTATTTTACTATTATTATCTTTATGTATATTGAGTAGTGTGTGACCGGTCTATAAATAGCCAATCAGTTACAAGCCGCATCTCTGCTACTGCCGGTCTGGTTTTGAATATTTTTGATTATATTTTTTTTGACTGATTCATTCATGAGCGAGTGTTCGCGAGCGTTCTGCTTTTCCGAAAGCCCGATTGTGCACTACTGTGGCAACAGTCAGCATGATTAGTATATTGTACAGGTAATTCCGGACAAGATGAACCAATTCAATTCAGGACCAGTTTGAGTTGAGATCAATACATGAAATAGCAGATTCGGCCACTCCAAGCAATGCCAGCTCAGATTGGGGACAACACAACTCAATTCGGGAAAAGGCAAATTGGGCCAGTCCAGACATACTAAATACATCTTTTGCAGTAGATTTAGGTAGACTCAATCCGGTATTACATGTTTGGCGCCCAAGCCATATGCACACAACTCAGTATTTGAGCAGCTCTGTAGTCAAGTGTAGTGGGAATGGAACAAACCGCAGTGGAGAAATCAACCCTTCACCCTAAGATTTACATGCAGTCATGTATTCCAACGTCTACAGAGTATAGATACGGCGACTTTAACACATTTATTTCCAGCATACATTGGTTGAATATTGGAAGGAAAGAAATATCAAAATTTTTGAGTGAAAGACAATACAAAAATGAGATGAGAGTTGTTTTGATTGAGTTATTAGCCGACGGATTTTATGGTATAGTTATGTACACCATGATCAAGCTGTCACAACATTGTGCACATGGGTTTTGTTTAGGTACTGCCACTTACAACACATAGCATTAGCAGCATAACATGTTTTTTTAATATTATAATATTAAAATTAGAAAACATAACTTCAATATGTTAATAACCCGCTTCATAATTGTGTTTGAAAATGTTGAATACGAAATTCTTGATTATACTTTAACGTATCGCACTCTCCCCAGCTTACACTTGTACATATACTAGCACCTGGGTAAGTCCCGGTACTATAGGACTCAGATTATTGCTCTATTACCATACTCGGATTATTACTATGCCTATGCTACTACTACTACTACTACTACTACTACTACTACTAATACTTGCTATGATTACTACAGCAACATGAGGCTTCTCTATCTGTACTAAATGTAGGGCTCCAATGGCACATGACCATTGATGTTTGCCTGACTTTGTTCATTATGTCTGCCTGACTTACTTTTATTATCATTTATATTATGTATCTTTTGTTTGTGGCCGGCCACGCGTGGCGCGCATGACCACGCGTGGCGCGCATGACCGGCTTATGTGCTTTTCTATAAGGCCAGGCTTAACTGATAATTATGTCTGTGTCCAAGGTAACTGAGAGATGAGGGGAGGGAGGGCGAGTTTTACTTTTATGTGACCGAAATAAAATTTATTTTATAATTTAGGAATTTTGACCCATGCGAGCTACCAGTTTTTAATTTTAATTTTTATCTGGACTATTCATTAGGGATGAGGCATTCTTTCATAAATTTATAATTATTTTATTATTATAATATTGTTATTATATATTATATAATTAGAATTACAATACTATGTCTATTGTTTGTTTGTATTGTTTAGGTGGTAATCCAATAGCAGAGCTAGTCGAAGGAAACCCACCTGGCCTGCAGTCTTTTACCTGCTGATAAGAACACAGGAAATAGAGACGGAGAACTCATTTTTGACCACAGCGGAAATTTCAGCACCTCATGATCGAGGTGCTGAAATCTTAACCACTTGACCATCTCTGCCCCCTGTTGTAGCCTATTTTTACTTTCTGGCATTTAAATGTGCCGGAGACGCATGGCTATGGTGCAGCCTGTCTAAATCATCCATAAACTACATAAGATAATAACAAATGTCCTTTTTTTAGTAATTGCAGTGTTGCCTGTGAGTGTGAGTACAAGCATAAAATGCCTGTACTGGCGTTTGAGCAAAATTCCTAAATGAAACCTCATACTGCCTGTGTTCCAACAACAGAGTTAATAGGTACTGGCCCAATGCAGTTATAATTATAGGTGGTAATGTTGTTGGGTAAAGAAATGCTTAGAGACATGGCTATCATACCGCAATGATTTTTTATTTTGAATACTCAGATATCATACATGGGTTGTGTAACACACTTGAGCGAAAGAGATAAATTCAAATACAGAATACTGGGGGAGCATTGGAGGTTTATATTTGTTATTGTACACTCAACAAATGGTTTACCTCCACCCATTTCGACATTGGCAAGCACATGTAATATTTGCCTGAGTGAGCTGTTTAATTTAATTTTGTGTTGGGCTTTTAACCTTGAAGGGAGGGTACAACTGCCATGCACGAGCTGGCTACAGACATACGAGTTAATTAAGCCTGGCCAAAGGTATGGACCAAGATATTTTTAACTAGTTTTATACCAGCTAGTATTCAAGTTTTAAATGGTAGAATGTAATATCGCAGATAATTTTAGTATCTCTATCAAATTGCAATTTGTCTATGAGAAAATTATCAAATAAAATAAAGGTAAATATAATGTTGATACGGCAGGCCTGAGAGAAATTCCAGGTTCAAAGCATATTTCACATGGTGGTCCGGGTCTTCATCTTATTGAGCTATACCTAGTCATACATAAAATACTAATATCTAGCGAATCCAGCTGTCTAGTAATAATGTAAGTAGATGATGTACAAAACATTTGATGAGAATGCTACCAACAAAACATTACTTTTAATGTTCATCAATCGATACTTTTATCAACTACTCCATCTATATTCCTCTTCCATCTATATTACTATCAGCAATGAAGAAAAACTATGATGCACGAAACAATCTCAAATTGGTGATTTGCAGGAGTTGACTACTTGGAAAAACTAATGCATTACCCAAAGAGTCAAATCGCGCTGTCTCGGCAAGAGCAGCCACAAACTGACAATATATCTGTTGAGCCACAACCCGAATACTTATTTAGTGTTAGCAAATTAGCCCCCCCCCGTGTTGTCAGCAGGAAGACCCTGCTGAATGCTAAGCTTCTGATAAGTCATGCTTCGTTGAAGGTATGCCAAACCACCAACACGGACATTCACCCATCGTAAAATTATTGTCACAAATATAGGAAAGCTAAGGAGTAAATTTGACAGTATTTCAATTTTATAACATATAATATGTGCTGATAATCATAATTATGTTACCTGAGATTTAATGAGAGTGTAATTTAAAGATTATCCTTTAATTTTGCAGGGTGATCTACTTGACTATGTCGGTCAGAGTCCTGTGAAGCGCAGTCCACCCGCATCTCCTGCTCCACGTCCTAGACCACAGCCAACACCTCCTACTACCCCGGAGAGAAAAAAGACGCCTGAAAGGAAGGCAGCAGGTGATCCTACAGAGTGTTTAAATCTTGCAGATTTGGGCAGCATGCTAAGGGAAATAGCAGATACTAGACTATCTACACCAAATCGCCCAGCAGATTCCAAGAAAAGTGGTTGGGAAACAACATCCTCTGAAGGGTCAACACCGCGAAGAGTTGAAAGAGCTGAAAGAGCTGATTGGTCAACAACTCGTCCAGCTGGATACGACGCAAATCTTAGGACGCCTAGCACTCCTCGTTCTATACCTTCACCACCATCTTCTGGTAGCCCCGGAAGTAGTTCTCTGGTAAAGAGAATGGTAGACCCCCGAGCAGGATGGCTACCTCCGCCATATCAGCCGTCACCAACAGCAACATCAATTCCAAACGCACCAGCAAAACATGCTGCAAAAGGGAAATCGTCTGCTCAAGTAAGAAGATATGGAACTAGCCTCCGACGTGGTCCTTTAAAATTCTCTTCCTCCAGTAATGAAGATGATAAGACCGGTGATAAAGATAAAACTAAAGCTGCAGCTAAATCTGCACTATTAAGTCCGAAAGTCAAGACACCTCCTCTAGAAAATACTTCTCCTGTAATAAACCTTGATGAGACAATAGATGACCTCTTCACCAGTAATGAGCTTGCTCAAATGCAATCTACTAGTAAGAATATCCCACCCAGGCGGAAATCACCTTCTACCCGGTCCCCGGCAAAGTCACTATCTACCAGTGCTCGTGGTAAGTCTCCACCAGAAGCTGCTACTGGTGATTCTCAGCCACATGCAATGGCTGCAGCAGCAAGCAGATCTCAAACCGTCACTAAACAAAAGTCAACTTCACCAACAAGACACAGAAGGCAAACTCCATTTCCACCGCCCAGTACACAACTTGATTATGTAGAGACTGAGAGAATACCAAGACAAGCTACTAGATCCAAAGCTCCACTACCGTTTTCACCAGGGAAAGGCAACTATCGATCTCCATTACACCGTGATGATGAACGCCGCACGCCAATGACATCTGCTGAACCTCAAGCAAGTTCAAAGGCTACTAGACCCAATGCACCTCTACCAATCTCTCCATTTGATGGTGACTACAGATCACCAATATATGAGGAAAAGTCCCCTCGAAGAAAGCTCATGGAGCATGAAAGATCAATGGAAGTGGAAGATGCAATATCCCCAATACGTCCAAAGAAAGAACTACATTCCCAAATGCAGCTGAAAGACGTCCGTGGCATGGAGCAAGACATGGAGTATTACACAGCGGAGGAAAGAGACGGGATTACCGATATGGAATATTAATTTAAACTGCAAATTTCCTGTGATGTTTTCTGGAGCAAGACAAAATAAATCAAATTATCAAAAAGTGTTCCGTTAAATTATAATTATTTATAGGTTGGTGAAACTAATCTACGAATTGATTATCAAAAAAGTTAAAACAATGTCATCTGGAGAATGTTTTTAAGCCTCTTATCTGTAAATTGATAGCCAGTTATACATGCATGTATGCAAACCTTAATGTTGCTAACCAATCTTTAATTCATGCTTATTTGCCGATTCCAATTTTTTGTGGACAGTTCGATCACTAACAAACAAGATGTCTCAATCCATTGACATGTCTAATAAAGCATGGCGTGACACAAGTTTGTGGAGATAAACTAGATACATAACTATGGATATAATGACACAGATTAGGCAACAAAATGATTATAGATAACAAAGGTTTGCGATTGATTAAAGGCCACCCAGTTGCCTTACCGTTTGTTCTGTGTAATTCAACTGGTTCTGGGAAACGGGACTTTCATTGTTGGCACATGGAGTGCATTTATGTCTGAATTGTAGCTTACAAACATGACAATTGCAATATTATAATAACCTAAATATATGTATGACCCTACAACCATAGGCCTATATGACTTGTATAACCCTACAACAGTAGGCCTATATGTGTAACCCTACAACTGTAGGCCTACATGTATATTGACCATCACAAATTTTACATCGTTGTAATCATAAGTTTCTGGATATATTCTTTTAAGTGCAAAGATTTTCTATGAACTAAAAGTTCCGTAATCTTACTTGAAATAATCAATCAATGCTAGTTTTGCAAGATTTCTCTGCTTTAAATTTGTCACCTCCTACCAAATCTTCCATAGAGGCTGCGAGATGAATTCTTCCCATCTAATTTTTCTTATTCATTTTATTAATCTCATCACCACAACACAGTATTGTTCTTACATGAATGGCACTACATTTTATAAATTCAAATTCAATCAATATTAAAAAGTAAATTAAATCAAAAATATATTTAAATTTAAAATTTATAAATTCCGTGCTTGATGCATTATATAACTAGTCTGGTACAGACTTGGGTGGCATTGTGCAACATACACTATCCTTATATATTGTGTCATTAAATAATAATTTTTTATTTCATTAAATATATCAAAGAAAGCATTTCAATAGCATAGCTTTACTTCCTTTTAAATGCATAGCAACCTGTATTGTCAGTTCATGAATTGTAATTTGTTGAATGAAGATAAAAATATAAGTTTAACTTTTCTAAATTTGGAGTGGATGAATTAATTTCAAAGATTGAGCACTGAAATTCGGAATATAAGCACCCACAGTAAGTGTTAACCGTATTGTGAATAATAATATTTCATATCAAAAATATATTTAAATTTAAAATTTAAAATCCCATCTGCCCAGATGGTTAACTCCATCTGGGCAGTGAATACACATCGATATTTTCAACCCTTCACGATATAGCCAGTTAATTGATCTATAGTAATTAATTGTATATCAAGAATGAAGAATGATCTACAGTTAGCATGCATGCATTAGTTAACTAATGCATGCATGTTAACTAATGCATGCATTAGTTAACATGCATGCATTAGT
>JAOQGN010088783.1:0-12111 GCA_027564295.1 Himantozoum antarcticum
AGAATTCTCACACTAAATCTTTACCGCAAGAGTTAGTAGCCCACGATGATCACTTCATCAGATTTGCATTTTTGTCATCAAGCTATATTTTATGATATCATAACAAGCACTCACGCAACAATTTTATCGCATGGAGCTGCCAATATAAACACAGATTATGCTATGTTAGGGAATGACTAAATAGCTTCGCAATTTATGGGGTGTCAATACAATTTATGGGGTGTCAATTCGGTACTGTGAATAGAAGAACATATATAATATCATTAGCTTGCGACTGGGACCACACCTATTACTTTTGAATCGAAGGGAATTCGTATGTATGGAAGTCGAAATTGGTGGGCTACACTGTATTATGTCAGTGTATGATGTAATTCATGATTAATAAATTGTGTCACAACCACTAGGTCTAAAGATTTGATTCTTTCACCATTAGATTCTATGAAGAAATATGCATAGAAAACATGTATTCACCACCTACCTCCGACCTCTGGGTGTGACAGGCAGTATCAAATACATGTACCTCATACACCGACTCAAAATGTAACCTAAATAAAAAACTATAAAACAAATTTTAAGCGAGTTCCGAATTTAAATCGATAAAATTGCGAAGTTTCAATTGTTTTTTTTAATATTTTCGTGTGGCTGAATTCGTCCCCTATCCAATGCAAAAAAAATTATTTTTAAACTCAAGATATCATGACTTTTGTACGGGCCGCGAGCACGAAAACCAAAACCGGAAATATCAAACAAAAGAATTTTGCTAAGGCAAAACATTGATCTCTAAACGTATTATTTCTACATGTTGTATTTTATGAAAATGAAGCCCTACATGTTGGCTTTACAATGAAACTTAGCATAGCCGTGTAGAACAATTCTAACTGAAATTATGAACGCTTTAAGCGGCGGCCGCTAGCGCGACGTACATGTACGTCGTTAGGACTGAAAGGGTTAATAGTGTAAATCCATATTATTTACATTCATATATTTAGAATTTCATAGACTCTAAATGAAGTAAATGAACTTCCAGATACTCAAAGTTAGGTAGAATCTAGGCAAATAGATGATTCCACCTTTACTGAATTCAGGTATATGAATTCAGTATAACTGTACACAGAATACCGAATATGCTCTGTTTGCCGTAGAAGTGTTGGAGGACTGGTACTGTGAGGTCATTAAACATTATTATAAAAACAAGACTGTATTGCTAATACAATTTACACAAAATATTTACGGGTTAATATCTATTGCCATAAGACCTACGAAAACTGTACTAATCTAACCAGATTCGAGGCACACGCTAGCTACACTGACCAATGCAATAGCGAGACCTACCACCAAACAGGATATACATATAACTCACAGATTGCTCTACCGACAGCGGAATGACAGATATCACTCCCAATGATTCATCTACGGGCAGATAATATAATGGATTGATGTACTTTGATGGACAATGTGGGAGAAAGTCATTGGAAATATATATTTATAGAGAAAACATGTGTATATATTGTGGTTTCCCGTTTCACTCATTACTCAAGATCAGCTTAAGAATGTTTTCCTTCAACTGTGGTCGTGGGTAGTTAGAAATCCGGGTTTATAATCATTTCATAACGTAGACAAAATATTGACTGCACAATCTATGTATTATTTGTTCTAAAAGAAGGTTAGTAAAAAGGATTTGTCCCAACAGAAGGTTAGCAAAATTTCAATACTGAAATGAACTAAAAATATTGCAAATTTCAAAATTGTATACTATAAATTAAATATATTTCTGCGTTCTATTTCCATACTAATCATTAGGAACAGCATCCGTCACCATACTTGACTGCATACCATGATAAGTTCAGAATATAATGCTAACGGATGTGATAATGGCTCGTGTGAACTCACTTTACAAGTTGGGAGACTGTATAATCTTGCACCATCATAGGAGTCGTTGTAACCTGTTTGAGAAGACAACTACAAAGTTCTTAAAAAAATTTCCAAAACAAAATTACAAGACAAATCAATATTATTTTTCATTGTTATATTATGTTAATATATTCTCGCAGCAAAGCTTTTATCAATTTATTATAAATTCTTGGACGTATCACCATAAAGCAAAATTTCAAAACATGAAACATAGCAATCCAGTTTTATTTTAGGATAGGCAGTATTTATACAGTTTTACTCCGGTTATATTAATAAATTTATTGAAATTTTTAGTATCATGGCTTTTGCGACTAGTTGAATAAATTTACTGTGGTATACATATTTCAGTAGAAAACAAAATGACCGAAAAATTAAATAACTGAAAATAAGAACAAATCGCAGAATGATATAAATCAAATGGTAATAAATTATTTTCAACCTTAACAGTTTTGTGTACATTCAAATGTTTTCAATATTATAATAACATAGACACATTTTAAATAAACAATAAAATGACACAGTTTTTTCTATTACAGATTCTATATGTGGAAATATGTATAAGATATTTTCAAATAGTTTCACTCAATTTGATAAAACTCCTTCATAAGGTCTACTTGACTGTGATTATGTTACCTTTTTCTGTAAAAGAGGACACTAGGCTATCAACCCGATACCCCTAGGCCCAAACCCACGCTATGACCCTATGACCCCAGGCCCAACCCACGCTATGACCCTATGACCCCAGGCCCAACCCACGCTATGACCCTATGACCCCAGGCCCAACCCACCAACTACTCACCAACAGCTGGATATGGTATAAATCTCTTTATTAATGCTTTAATTTCTGGACTGAATCTCTTCAACTTTGATAGCCCAACATGCAGACCGACCTATTAAATAAACGCAATGCAATAGTTGTATTATGTGTTGTATCACTACAAAATACACATCGCCAGGTCATCATCTCTAGTCTAGATTATCTTTCTCTATATCCATGTCATTACTATTACACACCAATAATAATATGAATGAAGTACATTTCAATACTTACAGCTATGGACACAGCACTACCTACTGCTCCTAGGTACCCCATCAAAAGGCTGGTAGTCGGCGTTGGCTACAAAAATATACATAATATGAGGAATGTTAGAATGCAACTTTGATGTAACATTATACTTCTCTCATATGCTTTCGATTACAATTATAATAACTTACTGTTACTAGTCATGTAAACTAACAATTGTGATATCAAAATAGATGCATTACAATCATATAAGAGCTAAGAATAATTTTGTGATGCAGCTTAATGATTGTAGCCTACGTATAATGCTTATTTTACTAATAATCATAAATAAAAACAAAAATTAGTTTGCTCATATACCACTTCATTAAACTGTCAGACAGTAACTTCAAAGCGGTGCAATAACTTTTCTTCTGCCTGGTCAGAAGGCCGCAGGGCTTGTTACTACCTGATACTGAAACAACTCTTAGCGCATTTTTAAATTATAGTTTTCTTCAATATGTACTTACTTCACTACAATTCAACCCAATTACATTGTTTCAAGTCAAAATCATAAAAACCAAGTTCACCAAGCTATTAACTTAGCTATTACATTGCTGCATGGATTAGTTCCTGACTGGGAGTTGTATGTTTATGTATATATTAGTACAAAGAAAGCACAACTCCATGATTTGATAACTGATGTCTCGTAGTGAAGAAAATTTGTGGAATATCATGTAGACCTAATCGTGAGAGAATTTTTGAAATAGAATGTGGCATTACTGAGACAGTTTTTACGAGCAGGTTACAGTAAAATATTTTCAGATATCGTTAACAACCATGAAGAAATAAAGACAATATTACAGTTTTCGGTAGTGTTATTGTTAGGCCAAACAACACTACCAGCATACCTTGGTTGCGTTCCTGTTAGCATAGTTGAAGCATGCATTATGGCTTTGATTCAACCACTGCCAGAACATAGTGGCTTTCAGAGTCTGGTTAGGTAGCAATAGGCCAACAATCTAAACATAATACAACATCAAATAAATGCAGTTGTCCACTGGCACATGTCCAGTGGATATAATGTCAGATGACCAGTGGGTATAATGTCAGATGACCAATGAGCACAACGTCAGATGACCAGTGGATATAATGTCAGATGACCGGTGGATATAATGTCAAATGACCAGTGGATATAATGTCAGATGGCCGGTGGATATAATGTCAGATGACAAGTGGATATAATGTCAGATGACCGGTGGATATAATGTCAAATGACCAGTGGATATATTGTCAGATGATCAGGTGTAAGTCACAAGAAGAGGTCTAGCTAGTGGACATAGATGGACATACATGGTACATACCCCATACCTGGTACATACCACATACCTGGTACATACCCCATACCTGGTACATACCAAATACATGGTACTACATGTATTAATACACCAACAAAAAATATTCAAATACCAGAAATATTGAGAAGACGCTGTGCAATTGTTCCAAAAAGTAATTATAAAGGCGAAGTATTTTCCCTATAGCACGTTTCATATGAAGCATAGCAGCATACTAAGCGTTGTGTCATTTCAAAAATATAAATTTCAATTCATCAAGATGTTCACTGGCATCATTATTCCATGTACGTATTATTAGTACCGTATAGTCCCGACTTAAAGCGCATGCGCTTATAGTCCTGTGCGCTTATATAGTGGGGGATTTACAGTACAAGTGCATGCGCTATTTAAACGGGACTAAAATTCCAACAGAAAATGGGTGGGCTTATGGAATGAGACTCACACTCACAGTGACAGAGTACTGAACATAAAGTGCGCTTCTAAGCGAGACTGAGTTCTGTGAAAATACATTGATATATTACTGTGGTACCCACCCACCTCTGGTTGTTAATCAGATTGACATAATCTTCATTAATAACTCAACTGACAAGTAAATGTTAACTAACTATTAACGATATAAATCTGTTAGTGAGTGTGGTGACACAATGTCAGCTATTTGGCATCTCAAAGCAATCAAATTCTATATAATTTGTGGTCATAAAATTTACTAACAAGACTCAAATTTATTCCATTTATTGTTATAACATAACTGTTATCTCTAAGGAGTGAAAATGAAAACATTGTAAATTGGGATACATAAAAATGTGACTAACTCTTGGTAAAAATGGTACCATGTGTGGCCATGTGTTTACAAAAATGCTGTTTCCTGTTTCATAGACACAGGCAGATTTGTGCATGTCAGTAAACAATTTCCAGCTGGCGTCTATCGTTATACATTCATATGAATGTACTGTATAACCCAAACCATAGGCGGACAATTGGTCTCAACTAGAAGCTCCGTGCGCTTATAGTTCTATGTGCTTGTACAGTGAGACTCCAAATCTTTTTCTCCACACAGTGGTCCCGAATATAAGCGCATGCGCTTTAAGTCGGGACTATGCGTTAATATTAAAATGAAATTACTTCACCTTTGTTTGCCTACAGCTATTTATACAAAATTGTTGATTTAGAGCCAAAAAGATCTGATATTTCTGCAAAAACATTCAGCATTTCTTAGGCGTAGAAACATACAAACAATGTGTACTCACAGCATACATACATGTAAGTGTTTTATATACAGCAAAGAAGCTGACATAGAAACTAGATGTAACAAATAAAGCTAGGTCAGATATATTATAGGTGCGCATATTAGGTTTGTAAAGGGAATTAGGTCACCCCAGAGGTGCGTTTGCCAGTTGCCTATTGTCTGAGTATATTTGCTTCTTTGCTGTACTCAATAATAATTGATGGTAATCAATGACTGGCAATCGCAAATGTTATTACCTGCACCGGTCGTGACTTTGTTAAATTATTTGAGTACACCTTTGTTAGTCTGTTTCTACGCCTAAGAAATGGTGAATTTTTTTGCAGAAATATATATTTTTGGCTCTAAACCAACAATTTTGTATAAATAGCTGTAGGCAAACAAAGGTCAAGTAATTTCATTCTAATATTATATTGTATTGGGAGTTAATATGTAACACGCAACGAGTTTATGCTAGAATTTCCTACTCGCAAACGAATGTCTGTGAATCCTTCGGTGGCGGCCTCCAGCTGCACGAGGCCACAACTCCCAATTGCAGGGTTCACTTGATTTGAACTATGCTGCACCATTCCTTCTGAGAGTAACTTGGCATTTAAATGGTGCCAGCCTTACTTCCTCACTCCACCTATGAATTACTGATGATTTCTTTGTAGACAGCTGAACTAGTAATTTCTGCTGTTTAGTGCCAAATCATTGCCTTTATTTGAGATGGGCCATGTTGTTGAACGCAGCTGCTTTCTATTAGGACCATTGAGTGGTGGAAGTTATGTAACGAATACTGCCAGAACATCACTTTTCTACAATCTAAACATGCATGTTGACGATGTATTGCCACCGTAGAGTTGCTCTAAAGTTTTATTTAGCCTCATGGCTTATGCTTTCAACTGGAAAGCAGACATGTTGTGCTTTAATGTGAACATGTTAGCAACTCTATATTCTGTCTGCTTTACTGCACCCCGGCCTTACCAACGCCATCACCTAGCTGCTCTTGTTTTTATACAATTTTATCCTCATCATGTTATGAGATTATTTTGAAATATATCCGTATGCGCTAAAAGTTTTGTTACAAATGTTAAAATGAGAAGCTTTCTCATTATAGTGTCAAACTAAAACAGTACAGGTATATAAAATGTTTTATTAAAACAATACACTAAAATAATATATTGAAATGACACTAAAAGACTGATATTTCGATTGTACATACTTACAGTCATTATCAAACTTTGATACTTTCATTATTTTCATGTTTTGAAATGAAATTAGGAAAATACCACTGAATATCACTATATTATTGGTTTTTGTTGATGTACCCGGTACTTACATGTTGTATCTATTGACTGATTGTGTAGAAGTATAACCACTCATTACTTATTTTGTAGTCTGAAACAGTCGTATCCGGGGGAGATTTGAGCTCAGCTATTGCTGCTATATTCTTCTCTAAACCAGACAAAGGCACTGACAACAAATGGTATAATATGCATAACCCTACTGGACAAAATTGTTGGCTGGAAATATTTTTCGCTAATGGAAAATCCGCTAAAAATTAATTCCGCTAATATTTAATTCCTCCAAAACTTAAAAAAATATAGAGTTTTAATAGTAAAATTTGAAGATTTTGTATAGGAAACAACATTTTTGTGCGGTTTTAAATTTTGCTAGTTTAATTTTTAAAATTTTACAGTTTGGAAATTCGCCAAAAGTATGTCCGCTAATAATTTCTTTCAGTGTTTAAAATATCGTCGCTGTAACTTATAATTCATAACTATGATCATCTTATCTTTTTTCGTTTGTTAATCAATTCACAAAGCCATTGTGTGGTTTTTGTCAATTAACTCTATCCCTGTGAATCTAGGCTTTTGTGTGTACTTGTGTGTGTACTTGTGTGTGTACTTGTGTGTGTACTTGTGTGTGTACTTGTGTGTGTACTTGTGTGTGTGTGCTTATAAATACAATATATATCGCCACTATGCAAACTTATTCCAAAATAGGTGTTTTGGGTTGGCTTATATTGTTGGGCACTTGTATTCAAGTTGCTGACTTGTAATTCTACGAAGTTTGTAATGCTTTAGAACAAAAATGTAAAGAAAAAGAATCGTGTTTTCGTTACACTTTGCTCACATACTATGTATGCAAAATATGATACTATGCATGCAAAATATTTTGCTGCTCTTCCTTGGTTGCTCTCAATATGTTCCAGTTCTCGTGTTACTATGATAATATATGCCTGTTTCTTTTAGGGATATTAGACTGACGGTCATTAACCACCAAGGCTTACTCAACGGCTACCTATTAAGGTAAGCATATATTTGTTTCTGCGATTTATCAATTTGTTATTTCCAGGTTTTTTTTTGTTGCAGAACTTCTTTTAATTGAGAGTTGGTTTTCATTAAACACATGTGAATGCATGGTAATACAGATATCATGAAATAATACTGATATCATGAGACGTGAAATGATACCAATATCGGAAATAAATACCGATATCCTGAAATTATGCCAATATCGCCAAATAGTAATGATATCGTGACATGATACTGATGTCATAAAATAACATGTATTTTCACTTTTTACGTTTATTGACTATATAGTGTACTATGATTTGCATGTTACAAGCTGTATAGGAAATATATTATTATAACTCATAAGCTCCATTGTCTTATAGTATTAATGTAAGTCTGCCATCCCAGTACATAAGGGTTGACAATTGACATGGACAGATTAAACCTTGAATGTATTTTCAAAATTTATCGTGAGGTAATTATTGCTTGTGGTATTGTTTGTAGCACAGAGGAGTGTACATACGCATATGAACACCAGTTCCTGTTCAGTAAGACGTACCCACGTGGTATTAGTTCTGCTGTATATAGTGAGAAGTACTCTCTATTGATAATTACTGGTTTAGCTAGCCCTAGCTCAGACTTCTGTCAGACCAAGGCTGGGCAAGAGGGCCTGACTGCCTGGAGAGTCCTGTCTGGTAGCCCTCATTACAAACTTGTCACAGACTATGAACAGGAACATATGGTATGTGTGACATTGTAATAATAATATGGTATGTGTGATATTGTAATAATAATGTGCTATGTGTGACATTGTAATAATAATATTTATTGGAGTTGTCTACTCTTATATATTATTATTATGGAACGTCTATTCTGACAATGTGGTCAGTTAAATCAGGTAAGTGATAATCTTTCTAATGCTTATTTCAGTACTATCAATTGTATTCACAAGTTGTCTTCTCTGTAAGACAATGTTTGGATTGCCGGTGGATATTACCGAGTGGATTTGCAAGTATCTTCTATCTAAGACAATGTTTCAATGTTACCGAGTGTATTTACAGTTGTCTTCTCTCTAAGACAATGTTTCCAATGTTACCGAGTGGATTTGCAAGTTGTCTTCTCTCTAAGACTGTGTTTCAATGTTACCGAGTGGATTTGCAAGTTGTCTTCTCTCTATGACTGTGTTTCAATGGTACCGAGTGGATTTGCAAGTTGTCTTCTCTCTATGACAGTATTTCAGCATAACCGAGTGGATTTGGAAGACATTGTCTTCTCTCTAAGACAATGTTGTGACTGCTACCGAAGTAGATTGCTGTGACTACTGTTATTGATTAAAAGGGGAAGGTTATTTTCTTACTTCAGGTCCATCTGATATTCCCGAAGGTTCAGTAATCAGTAAAGGTTCGAACTAGCTTGTTATTAATTTCAATACTGCCCGATTTCCTGAAGGTTCGTTGTAGTAAAGACAAAAGAATCCAAGCATCCTGAGCAGAGTCCCAATATCTACTGAGCTGATATGAAAATCAGCTCTACTTGTATAGCAAATTCAAAAGTACTGTCGATTGGTTGCTAAGCAATAACACATACAGTATCAACTAGTATTTATAAATGATTCGGCTGGAAGCAAAAGGCATATGACATTTTGACTGAACAGCTTCAGCAGGAATCATTTGCCTTCCTGCCGAATAGCTTCGGCAGGAAGGCAAAGATCATTTGACAAGTAGTTAAGTGATATGGATTTGCCAATGGATATTCATGGTGAAAAATATAACAACAATATATATAAAAAATGTTATGACAATACAAGAATGCAATTCAAGTTACACAATGACACTCATGGAGTCACTCAAGCATGAGTAGTAGAATGTAACAAGTAACAGATATGAATAAAAGTTCAATGACTGCCGAATTGCTAAGTGATTAATTAGAGTTAGTGCATTTACAAATTTAATGAGGGGAGCAGAATTTACTACAATATGCTGACTATTGACCCTCTATATTTCTTCATATTGCTGCCTGGCCTTAGAACTTCCAAATCAGTTCAAAAAGTTTTTACTGAAATGAGAGTAGCTTTGCGTAGGGTGCCCCTCGCTTGTTTCAGCCCGAGTCACAGCAGTTGAAAATACCGAAGTTTGCTTGCTGTTATATTGTACCTATTGTATTGTAAGGTGTTGTTATATTGTACTGGTAAGATAATTATAGTAACATGTGCAACACAGAATGGAAGAGGTAATATTACAGTACAACACGGTTGAGCTTTACGCTGTCTAACCCAAGTGCTAGTGAATTATGTTCTCCTATTGGAGGTTAATGTATGCCAATTTTATTAATGTTTTTCTTATTTTTGCTTTCTATCAATATACAGAGTGGCGGTGGACAAAGCTTTATTAAAAAGTTCACTTCTGCTTTACACGGTGCTATATACGGTGATGGAATGCAGGTGAGCTGACAACACAGTCATGATTATATTATCAAAACTGACTTTTTTATGAATGCCAAAGTAATTGCATTCCCTCATCCAATTCTATCAAACAGCATCATTCAAAATGTCTCTTCGTTGTTTCTAGTTAACAGTGGTATAGGCACTAATAAATTATTTGACAAAAGGCTAGTGCTTCAATCAGTGCAAATACTACTTTATGAGCAGATATTTTTGCTATGTTATATTTAGGAGTGTGTAACTTCAAAATAGGGCGTCAAAATGATGATCACAAAACTTCAGTTTACCAGACATTTTTATGACTACTGTTTTTATGAACAATTATGATGAAGATGTTGTATTCCAATATATTCAGTATATTTTGCCTTTTCAGTATTTAGGCCTTTTCAAGCTGTTTCACTGAAAACCCCTATTCAATTGATGAGTGAAATAAATGTAAATTAAACTAAAGTTATCTACAGTTACCTGTATATGACTGCAGGAACTAGTGATGAAGTCTTGTCTGTCACCAGATGGCAAGCACCTGTTGACCCTGTCCACTGAGAGTAAGTTGTGTTTATACCAAGTGCCCTCTCTACAACTGGTGAATAGTTGGAGTCTGGACAACCAGCCTTGTAGTGGCCAGATGAGTCCGAGTGTAGCTGAAAGCTCCAGGAAGTCAAGATATTTGAAGGAGACACCATATTACTACCATCTGCTCGATGTTGAATGGTGGTCAAATGAGGTAGCAAATATATGTATAATATGAATATTTAATAGTTTGTCCTGCAATTCTGCCTAACTCAGGGTGTGGGTTGTTGATTATTTTAAAGAATACTCCGGTAGTATGGAAAGGAACACAGATGCCTCCAGTATTTCACCTGCTAATTCGAAAGACAAATTCAAGTGAAAGAGAATTATTTGAATTATAGAAGCTAAAATTTATCCTATGCTGAAATGTGTCACCATGGATTTATGTTTTCACGCGGAGAGACTACCAAGTGTTAAAACTGGTAGTGAATAGTTTTCTGTGTCAATATTTGTACACCACAACCAGTGATGAGCAACTCGAAATCGTTTTGTCAATGCAACCAATCAAAAACTGAAATGGCCAGTTAAAGATTTGGCACAAAAATTTGCCTTGATCAGTGTGGCCTTGGCAATGATCAATGTTGATATTGAACTATGGTGTTCTATATTTGTGTTTTCACTGTGCACTGCACATATACACCAGTATAATTATGCTGATGATACACTCAGTTATATTACATATGTTATATCGGGGTACTGTCCTGTGCAACGAGCATTGCTGATATATTCCTCGGTTGATAGGTACCGAACTCTCCCATCAACGGCACTTGTGTTGTTGATGGGAGAGTCGTAAACTGGCACACGTAACATGCCAAGATAGCAACTAATCATCTTGTATGAAAATATCCATATCTTGTTGGCCATGTGCTTACTCTTGTGTACCTCCTTCTGTCTGTGTTATACCTGCAGGAGATCATTTTAGCTAGATACTCTGGTGCCATGCTAGTGGCAGACACCGAGAACTTATCTAACTTGTTAGGCGAGTCTCCTGAGTGGTTTGAGATTATCCCTCAGGTACAACAAGCACATGATGGAGGATTTCTGTCACTTGAGGTTCGTATCTGTGTTCAGTTTGACTTCCTCATATCTTTGTGAGGAAATATAATTTTGTCAACATCACAATGTTTGTAGTGTTAGATTTGGAGTTGGGTTTTCACTAATATGCAATTGGATGAACTGATAATTCCTAAACCTCCATATATTTGATGTTGTTTTATTGGACAGTTATGTTATTGGGCATTTAACTCTTTCACTACGGACTTATTTTTCAAGATTTTACACGCCGTACTTGATTTCAATATTCTGAGAGAACT
>JAOQGN010088894.1:0-12110 GCA_027564295.1 Himantozoum antarcticum
ACAGCAGCAGCCAAAACCTAGGTGAAGCCACTCATCCCAGGAGATGCAGCTTTAGCTCACTTCTAAATTTGAGCTTGCATTTAATATTCCTCATGTTGACAGGAAATTCGTTCCACAGCAGAGTTTCTTGGTACGTAGATCGTTGATGGCCGGCAGTTGAGTGGAGTGAGGTGGAGGCCGATTGATATTTGATTGACAAGTGGTATGAGGATATGTGGTGATTGCATTGTCTGATTTACTAAAGGTGGTGTGAGATCATAGCAAGATTTTGAATTTATATAGTTGATAAATATTAAAAATTTTACATTGACTGAAAAGAGTTCCTGGAGGGGAATTGGGAGGCTTACCATTAATATTTGTAAAATTTTCTTTTGGAACTTTTGAACTTGATCTAAGTAAATGCAAGGGGCATGGCCCCAAGCTTCTATGCAATAGGTTAGTTTAGAATTGATGAAAGAGTTTGTATAAAAGTAAAGGAATATGTCGGGGATAATGTTGAGCACATCAATGTAAATCAACCTAGTCATAGGGCTTAATTGAACTAAAATATTACAAATAAGATAAGACCAATTAAGTTTCGGGTCAATTAAAATTTCTAAGAATTTTATGTTGTCAGTCTTTTCAATATTCTGACCATTCAAATTGAGAGAATTTTCCTTAAAAACATATTTATTTTGAGGGTTTTTAAGAACTATGTAATTGGCTTTAAAAATGTTTATCGTAAGTTTGTTTTTGGCACACCAATCTCTAGCATGTTTTAAGTCACTATTTATAGCTAATAGGTCATTGTTTAAATTTTTGGAGTCATAAAAAAGGTTGGTATCATCGGGGTATAAAATAGGTTTTAAGAATGAACGCACTTCATATTAGCCATTAATGTAAATTAAAAATAAAGTGGGTCCTAGAACAGAGACCTGGGATAATCCATTCGCCGTCAGAATAACAATTTTTGATTATAGTTAATTGAAAACGATCAGATAAACAACTTTTTATCCATTGAATAGTTGAGTTTTTGAATCCCAACTTAATTAATATATGAAATGAAATAGAATGATTAGTTGTATCAAATGCTTTGCTAGAATCTATAAAAATCCCAACGACGCATTTCCATTATTAAAAGCAGCTAAAGTTTTGTTTTTAAAATCGAGGACTGCATCTGTGTACTAAGATTTGTCCTAAAATCAAATTGATGTGAGCTTAAGAGATTGTTGCCTTCTAAATATGCCAATAATCAGTTGTTTATAATTTTTTCAAGAATTTTGCTGAACTGAGATGAGTCTGTAATTATTGCAGTGATCAAATATTGGCCTGACACTGAAATTCAAGTGTATGCTAAGAGCAGAGGTGTACACTCCAAGTATCTGACTCTACTTCAGAGTCGAAGTGGAGTTACTTTTTTTAGACTTGCAACAGACGCCTGACTCTTATGATCGGGACTCCAACCCCACCCTACTCTACATTTTAGCGCTCAAACTTGACTCTACTTCGATTCTATCTGAATTTCAAAAGACTTTCGACTTTTGACTCAAGAGGCTTGTCAATCGATGCCTCAAGCAGGAATTGTCAAAAATTGAATTACGACAAAGTCACTGGAATTATACAGTTGCTTGAGGTTTAGCTTCCCCCACAGACAGCCTCTCCAGTAAATCATTTCAAATTAAATTCAATGTGTAGCATATAGCATTTTCTATTAATAAACTGAATTTATGCAGTTATGGATTTTTGCAGTATTAAAAAATTCATTCATTGACCTAACTGTTGACTTGACTCTGATTTGCTCAATGGGGATCTTATGTGACTTTTGGTCAACTTGTTATTCCAGCAGAGTCAGACTTCGGCTTGACTTTGACTCTTATTTCAAATTGCTGTTGCGACTCTTACTGGACTTCCAGCAACTTTTTTCACATGGGAAGCGACTTTGACTTGACTCCATTTATTTAGCTATAACTCCTGAAAACTCACGACTCCTCAAAAGTGGGACTTCGTATACCTCTGCCTACATATGCCTACATAGCCTCCTGGCTCTGGCTAAGAGCAATTACTGAGGCTTTGGCTAGTTATATTCAGTATTCCCCGCTTAACCATGCAGGAAGTTTCTGCAATGAAGGATTTGGAGAAAATATACCAAAAACGCATCAAAGGTGATGCTGTAACGGTCTGACTAACTTGCAGCCATATATTATTATGAGTATATATGCATGCAACATTTTGACTTTAATCTTGGTTGACTCGTATTCTGCAATATGACTCACAGTTTGTGAGCAAACCCGGTTAGATGACTTGTTTGTGAACAAGAATTGCCAGTAAATAAAAAATTATGTGCACAATCCATTGTTAGATTGGGTAGAAATGATTGATAATCTTGTGTATGTAACTCTACAACGACAAAATGACTTGCAGCGCAATGATGGTAAGAATTTAGTGAATTTGAATAACAATTGATGGGAAGACAAATCTGGAAGTTTTAAACCCTTGTTAAAAGTGTTAGCATTTGAACTTCATCTTGAACGAATTAAATATTCGCGCCTTGCCTTGGCCATTACACAAAAACCAATTTATTAGACTTAACAGTTTCAAATTGATTCTACATGTTACCGTTGATATCCTTCTATTAGTTCTATAGCATCACTTTCAAATGAACAATATACTGTAGCAGTACTCACTACCAAACTTTGTGAGAGATAAATTACTGACTGCGCTAATGTTTATATTACAGCGTTGCAGCTTCTGCCATCAACTAGTGGCCAGAGATCAAATGTTGTCAGCCCAAGTCAGATTTCAAATGATTGGATACGATGGTAGGCAGCAGGAAATATAGAAAACTTTAACAACTAACAGCAGTGACAAGACACAGCATGTAGCACAAATGTAAAAGTTAACTATACATTACATGTATATCGTTTGTACCTGAGACTCAATGCTAGATTATCGCTTTGATCGTGCATTTTACAAGTCCTGCACCAACAGCAGCCTTTACTGCCTAATGCCACTATTGTCATGGCGAGTGTGAGGCTATGGCATAACTATCTCAATAATGGCTAAAGATTGGTTGTCACTAGAAGGATCTTTAGAAGAACCAAACAAGCTTGAGTACCAAGTTTAGTGAAGACAAGTTTAGTGAAGACATTAGTGAAGACATATTAATCACATTTGACCTCATGTGATTAATATAATCACATGAGGTGATTATATTAATCACCTCATGTGATTAATATAATTAATCACATGAGGTGATTAATTATATTAGTTCTAGAATTAATCACCTCATAAAATGTTAATGTAGTGGTCAACAATAACTAAATCTATATACTGAATCAATATAATACATGTAATATTGATTTGACTTCTAATAGCTGCATTTCCAATTACTTTACTGTATAATGTAGTCACCAAGATAATCTAATAATATTGCTGTTCATATTTTATATTTTTCATTTATGATGTCAAGATAAAAAATTTGCGAGAAAGATAATTTTGTAATAAAAACTATAACTAAACTGATATTTTAGCTAGACATCATCACAGTAAGACAAGACTGCTAATAAAAATAAAATTTTTATTACAAAACGTTTAGCCCGGACATCATTTTTAATTATAGTATAATTGTATTTTTATCTGTTTATGCTTATATTTAGAGATGCAATATAATTTAATTTATTAGTATATTATTGAGGGTGCTTTGTAAAATCACAGTTCATCTAATACCACACTTTTGTTACCATAGGTTTCATTACATATTTTCCATGAGCAAACAAAAGTTGTGTACTACATGCTACATGCTATGTATATCTAACTTGAATAAGATCTGTGTAGAGTTGTAGCCTGTGTTCTAAGCATAGTTTAATAACCACAGCTAGTAATATTTGGAAACTTCTAGAATGGCTAAAGATGAGCCATTCTCCAATAAAGGCACATTATCATTTTGTCCTTCAAATTACAAGTTGCAAGTTCAAATTATAAAATGATTATGAGTAATATCATACTACATACTTTAGTAACTAACGGCATAGTGTGGCAACTCGCAGCGAAAGAGTGAGTGGCTTGATAATCGGTATTTTCATTAGTACTTTCATCTGTATTTGCATCAGTAGTCTTATAATTTAAGTTGTAAATTGGTATTGCCAACTTAGTTCCTCTGTATTTTCATCTAAATTAACATCTACATGTAGTATGTAAAAGAGAACAAATTCATCACAAAAACGTAAACAGGAAAATATGTGCCTTCTTTATTACATATACGTACAAAACTGATGAATTAATTTGACATAACTAACTGTAGGATCATTGAAGTTGGTTGGAAAGTGCTGGACAGTAAAGCACAATAGTATTATGTTTTATTATATTAGCTCCCTCACATTTGCTTCATTTTTGGATGAAAATATATTATACTTATATTATATTATATATTTATTATAATATAATATATTATATTATACTAGTAAGCAAACTATGATGGATTTATTATTGGCACCAACACAGAAGTTTGGACTAAAATGGTTTACTATGATTTTTATGATTTACTTCATAATCACCTTTTGCCTGATACATTATTCATTGGATTGTTGCATAGCTGAAAAATATCCCCAAATATTATATAGACCATCTAGGTTTTCATTTGTTTAGCTGTACACAGAGCCTGCCGACAAATCATACTGTGGCGAGGCCTGGAATATCACTTGTTCCAAAATTCTTTGAGCTGCTGTGTAGCCTATGTGGCCTTCCTTTTATTATCATTGCATTTGTTATAATTATGCCTTGGTTTTATATGCTTAGATTATGACAACTGGTACAATTAAATATTACATAAAAGTATATTGGCCTATTTATTGAGTTAGATATAAAATTTGAATTACGTAGTAATAATAATAAACAAATATTTTGTTTACTCGCATGTTATGCGCATTACAAACATTTTGACAACCAATGTAATATGTTAAACATAAACTTGTATTTTGTATAAATGACCGGTTTTGATCAACAAAATACACTTTGTTCCAAATGCACAACTACATTTCGTTATTTCCGTTTATCATTCCATTGCTTGATTGCATTAATTTTATTCAACACAATACTGTTATTTGAGGCCGCTGAGTACCGAGTGTCTACAAGTTCAGCAGAGGTGCTCTCACAGGTTGCTGGTACTTGATGTTGAACTGTCATCAAATACCAGCAACCTGTGATGTTGACTCTAAAGCAGATTAAGATAGATTAAGATTAAGACAGAGTAAGATAGTCTGAGATCACAAGATCTCAGACTATCTTGGAGTGGTGGAATAATTGCTTGCGTGCATTTTTTATGGTGGAGTGTGGCATGGCTGAATAATTGCTTGCGTATAATGTCTGCTATGGTATGCCTATAAAGGAAGCTACCATTACCAAGCATAGGCTGACTCAAGTAGCATGGTATGCCAAGGAAGGCTAGATCACTTTAATATAGATGATACGGAGTTGTCCAGTTCCATACATGTCAAGTTGCTGAAAAAAAAGAGGGACATTAGCGGTGCGGAGGATCATAGCGTTGACAGTGTTCCCCTATGAATGAGTCGGTAGGGTGCGATGCACGTTGTCCGAGGTGGGTTCGGGGTATCCCTCCTGCAGGCAACTTTTAAAAAAATATGCCCTGTTTTATATAATTTTAGGTAAAATAAAGGTAGATATACAGACTGTACTATCACGGCCAGTGGCCTGCGATCCAAAAAACACCGAAACCTGAACCCCCAAAAGCTAATCTTGGGTACTGGTCGTCATAAGACTATCCCTACCAAAAGAACCTTTTAACCAATATTATTCCTTTTGTTATATATAATTATTCTATCCCTTGCTTCGGGTCCGTTTTAACCATATATAGTTGTGCTAACAGAGTGCTACCATGATTGTAATATTATTGCATAGTGGACTGGTTTATGAAAAGCACAATGTGCATTGCAGATAACTGTAACTTCATGATGACAAATTCCACAATAAATATTGTTTATAATCATAATAAAATATAATAATAATAAATACTAACAATTAACTTTGCCAACTCTGGTTATGTTTGCTCACTAGACACTATCAGTATCACATCACTACACTACTATCACCCTTTCATTCCATTCTTCAATTGCCAATTACCTGGTGTAGGTGTAGGAGCAGTTTAGTTGTTATTATATAAACTGTCAACTTCAATACAATGATTACATATTAAAACAAGGGTAGTTTAGTTCAAATATAGTGTGTTGATTAAATTCTCAGATGCAGAAGAAAGTTGGAACATTAAGAGAAATGAATGCATTTGGCATGGCGACGCAGTAATAATATAATCATAGTTCTTCTACATTGGAATTTTCTTTAAACATGATAGTCAGGGGTACCTACAGGCAGGGATACCTTGATTTATCATACTCCATACCCCTAAATAATACCTTACCCCATACCTCTAAATAACTAACAGTTGTCTCCCCAGAGAATGACAACTCTTAATACTAACAATGTGCAAATTTAAAGTTTCTGCAGATCATCACTGTGAACGATAGATGTTTGATTAATAAGAAATAATAAGAATAATTCTATCAATTCCATTTCAAATCAAACCAAAATAACTCCTTGGTTAATGAAGCCAACCAAGGTCCAAGGAGTTGTGATATTTCCTACTTAACTCATTGATCAAACACATGCTTTTCTTTCAGTTTCACTTCAGTTTATCACAATCTTGCAGTATAACTAAGTATTTATAGTCAAAAACAATGTTCTCATCAAGGTAAATAGACATGTAAGCAGGTTTTTCATGGAGTGATTCTGGATCTCAATCTCACATATTATTATGTTTCTATCAATGTAATAAACTAAGCCTGTGATGTGAGAGAAGAGAAGTAAAACAAGAAGCGTTACAAATCAAAATTTATATTGAATGAATCACCTTTTAAATACATACCAAATTTTGGTCACCAAATACTATAAAAGAGATTCTGAAGTTTCTGTTCAATTATTAAAATTGTTAGAGGCATAACATATCGTTTTAGCATTGTTGCTTCTGCTCAGATTTATTTCAGTTTGAAATGAAATGCATCCTCAAAAGTTCCTTGAGAATGCAAATCATATGTTTACCGTGATGATCTGCATAATCTTTGAATTTGAGCATTGTCAGTATTAAGAGTTGTCATTCCCTGGGGAGATAACTCTTAATTACTTAGGAGTATGGGGCACGGGTATGGGTATGATAAATCAATGTACCCAACAGGCAGTAGACGACTGCTTAAAATTACTGATAAGTGATAATATATGTTAGTGTGAGAAGATTTTTGACCTTGACCACTCATAGTCATAGACAAGTCAGTTTCAAGTGTTGATTTATTGCTGAAAAGTAAGTACAGTCATGTCTATTGGTAGTTGCTATGGTGTTGCACTTTACTTGAAACAGAATTTTTTTTGCTAGTTTTATTGTAGTTCCGGAACATTTGAGGGATTTAGGGACCTTCAGGGACATGAGACCAACTTTCGGTACAATCCTGGAGGATCCGGGAAACTTGACATGCATGGTGTATGAAGAGGAAAGTGGACTCCTTAAAGTTGAGGCCTTTGGTCCTCAGCTGCTGTTTTGGTAAAATTAGAAAGCTATATATTGTGCTTGTTTGTAGAAAATATTTGATTTACCGACCGGGTCGCCTAATTGACACATGAAACTAACAAAATAATGCTAAAGTCTCAGTAGGCCTAATGAAGTTCGCAATCGACAAGAAGGTACACAGATTTGTTAGTGCTGGTCTGGATCTCACGAGGGACAGAGTTGGACATAGATCGTACGGTTAGGAAAATCACTCACTAACGTTGTCGTTGTATCTACTAGCGTAAGCATAACATTAAATGACGCGACGTTACTGGGAGGGGGGGTGAAGGTCAACGGCACATAGATCTGTCTAGATCACAGGCCATAAGTGATTCGGTATGTTCTGTCCGGGCCTCAACAATTTCGGAGGGGGCATTTTCAGAGATTTTCAATTTCTGCTCAATTATTATCGGTGCACTAGCAATTATGACTTGTTTTTGTATAGCCCTTACGATAAAATTCCTTTTCTGTTTGGTCACCACGCCTATCAGCTCACGTTCCGGTGACGTTCCGGGACGCCAAAACCCCAACCCACAAACCCCAACTCCCAGAAATAAGCTAATGTCCTATACCGGCCTTACCATTTACTATTACGTGATGTAGGCCTTACAAGGCTATAAGGCCTATGCATAAGCCATCTGCGTTTCTGGAGGTACTGTTATAATTATAATAGGCCTACTCATCGTTTACATTCAAAATTCAGCAAATTTTTTTGAATGATTACCTTGAAGTCAACATAGTCCAACAATAAAATATTTCTTTATAAACATCTACCAAAAGTTAGTCTGGCCTGGTCACGAAACAATAGCATACCATCATCTTACTAAATGACTAGTCAGGCCCTAACTAATACTGACAGTTATTTACACCTATGAAAATCACCTTAAAATGGAGCAAGAGGCAAATTGGTAATGTGAAGTTTCAACTATATTAGTTATTTAAAGTATACATGAGTATGAACTGAATGTCAAGTTCAATGTTCTAAATACAATTAATCTAGGTTGGGATGTTTTATCATGACCAGTAGCCTGAGATTAGTGGTTGGGGTTGGGTGTTTGGAGTTGAGGTTTTGGATCACAGGCTACTGAATTCTTTTCGACATGCCTAGCTGAATTTACCTATGCTAATTATTGTTAGTAGTCTCAACTGAGATATCATTGTTACCCCCTGATAGGTTAGGATGGGGAGGGCGGGTCAATGTTATTATCATTGCTTAATAACTAATTATGTAGTGGATAAAAATAATACAATGATTGGTCATTACATGGATAAAACCTTTTCCATTACATTGGACACAAACAAAATGTCATGTAACAGTCAACTACAGAGACTTTGTCTACACAAATTGTTTTGAAAATATCCTACAGCTAAATCTGCATATTCCAATTCCTCGTCGAAACTGTATATGCCATTCAATTTCAAGAAGTACAGTATTTTCTCTATGTTTTCACACTTGGTCCAAGGAATTCTGCCTTCTTGATGTGAAAACATGGTGTTAGCTGCTTTTATTTAGTGTTCTAAAGAATCGCATTTCCAGCTCTATCTTTGACCTTGTCGTTGACATTTAATTGTTAATTTATCACAAACTCACCGGGATAACACTATATTCAGCGCTCAACCTGAACATGTATAATCTCTTCTATATATATCTCTATAGATTGGCGGTAAGACCCCAACCTCCATATAGATAGTCTTGAGCGCTGCTTATAGTGTTATCCAACTCTGCTGGTTTCACCTGTATTTTTGTGAATGAATGTCCATAGATTTGGTTAATTGGCAGCTTGGCATGCTCTTCACACTGGAGATCACTGGTACCGGGACTGTTAAATGTGAATGTTTGACTGGTTATGGACTTGCCTTTGCCAACTTTACTGTTAGGCAATTCTGTAGCTGCCCATGGGAGCTACATGGAAGCTACATGGTTTACTTTTTGAATCCCCTAGACTAGGTCCAATTGCGCCTAGTATTGCACCATAAATTATCTTCTGCTATTTATATAATCATTATATTTCTTCAATGGATATTATTGAGTCCTACAACTGAGTATCAGAATCCTCAACCTCAAGATGTGCACCGTAAAGAAGAAAAAGTCATTTTTCTATAGTATGAATGTTTTATGAACACTGTTTTTTACATCATCTTTTATAATTATTGCGTTCAATAACGTAGGCCAATAACAATAACGTTCAACAACAATAACCTCGGCCATACTGTTTTATACTATTTTTTTTATAGAACATCGCTATTTTTTGTTTTCAAAGTTGTTTGGTCACTAACTGATTTATGACTATCACTAGTTTCTTGCAGTATATTATTTTTAAATATAAAGTGTTGCACACGTTTTTTGTTGATGGCATTGTTATCCTGTGTGTTGTAACTTAATCATGCTTTTTCTTTACCTGCTGGAGGATTCTTTCAGTACTCGCTTTGCTGGTTCATTGCAACATATATAAATTTAAATCCTCTAAGATACAATTATAGGTGTTTGGGAACAATTTTCATCCTCAATTTCATTCATAATCACTAATTATTGAACAATTTAGCTTTTCATGTCACCTTGCCTTTCTTTCAAGACTGCTACATGAATGTGAAATAATTCAATACGCTTTGTGTCTATTAAGCATCCTACAGCAACATATCTTCATCACTAACAACTGTTGTCAACACAATATCATTTGAATGCATGTTATTATATTATTATGTTGCATTTGTGCACAGATAATTGAGGAAGATGAAACTGAGGGACGGCCATCTCGTGCCACGGTAGAATTTTTTGGAGATCATGTGATGTAAGTAAACAATGAAATATAAGCCTACTTAATTTAGGTTCTGGTGCTGCTTATATTGTGACCATTTGTTAGCTTAGTTGATAAAGCTGGTGAATGCCTGCCTATATGCCTGCGGAACTGTATAATAAACCCTAGTCTGATGTAACATGCAACATTCTACAGCATTAGTGGTTTCAGATTTTATTTGATATAATCTTATAATTCTTATTGCAAAATTTAATGAAGGTCTAACAATGGTTTGCAACTGATGTAGAGTACTAGGACTATTTGCTACGGCCCTCACATAGTCGATACGGTGCATTAATGAATTATATAATATATAATATGTTTATTATATTGGTATATGAACAGCAAATGTCTAGGTGTTAAATTATTGTAATGGCGGTAGTCTTCTCCCCAAACCGGACACTTACCGTAAATATCATACTTCACCATATTGGCCATCATTAATTTACTTTACTACATAAGTGACGTGGATTACATGCTTACCGGCTAAGTACAGATTATATACATATACAAGTACGGATTATTAGCCATACCTACCGTGATCCTATAATAAAGAGACATTTCTTTGCATAACTGTGACAATATTGTTATTATTTTATTTACCTGTTATGTAACTTGGGTACATAATGGTTGCAACTTGTAAATAGATCTAACATCTAACATTTCATGTATATTTTATTGTAGAACCTACCCACGAGGCCACGATATAGAACCCATGATCTATCAAACAAATTTTTTATTACTCTTGTTACCAAAGCTAGATTGCCAAAGTCATACTTTTATTCATATATTTTGTGCATATCTGTTATATCCTGTACATTGGGTACTTTTGGGAAACAATGCATATATAAGCAGCTGCAGCTCACACTCTTGGTCATTCTTACTCTGGGGCTTGCAGTGGATAGATCTTTCTTGGAAACTACTATCTTTGTATTTTACTATTATTAAGATGGAATAAACACTCTCACGTGGCGGATTCACTTTAAGTTATTGCCTTATGATTTTACATACCTAGAGGTGAATCGGTATTAGAATCTTGCACATGCTTCCCAAGATGGCACCAAATGCACACATAGATCGATATCTTATTGCTAATTGGACAGTTAACCTTAATCTTACCATTTTCTGTCAGTATTTTTCCCAGAAAGTTCTGATCCCATAAAACAGAAATGAGAAAAATGTCCCTGTCCACCCAGCTCTCCTCAGTAGATCGAATGTACATTATACTTTGATATTTAAATGATCTATAATTTGATGCTGCTTTTATTATAATGCTATTGCTAACAACTTTTAAATGTTGTAAAATTTGGATTCTGGACAGTTTCTTTAATTGCGCTAACCATTGCTATATCGTAGATATAGCATGGGAATTGTTATATCGTGGATATAACAATGACTAGGGCCGTAGCCATTGTATCCACGATACAACGGTATGTACATGTATTTGCCCACAATATGAGCAAATTAGACTGATTGATGTTATTATGTTTCTTTTTACAGAGCAAAGGTATTCCCTACTGGTCTCAAATCGTATTCTGGGTTCCGAGATCAGTTGTCAAAAGTCAGTACAAGTAAGTTCTTTTCTGTTGTCAACTTACCATTTTCTATGGATGAATACATTTTTGCATTCTGGCACACATTATTTATTTTAAAACTAGAAATGATAGAATCATGGACCATGACGGTCGGAAGGGGAAACTGTCATTAATGGTAGTGTAAAGATAATGAAA
>JAOQGN010089005.1:1716-12104 GCA_027564295.1 Himantozoum antarcticum
ATATTTTGGTTCACTTACCCTCGTCATCGTCAACATTTTCAGTGATGGCTTCCAATTCACGTTGTTGACAATACGTTCCGATGGTTACAAAGAAAGAACAGATCTATGCAAATGTAAAAAAATCATTGTGATTGGCATCTTATTTGTCAAAAAGGATTTAGCAATAAAAAAGGCTTAAAGCAAAAAGTTTACATTGACACCTCAACCATTTGTAATATTGTGGAAACTTTGGTACACCATGAAAAGGCCTGTTATAGGCCTCTGCTTAATCAAGTTATTAATTATGTCAATTGAAATGAAAGTCTGGTTGGTGCAGAGAGAGGCTCACATGATGATATCAAGAGACTGCATTATTGAAACAAATGGGCCTAGCCCTAATCACACTATAAAAATCGTCGTAAAGCAATGTGTAAATGTTAATCCAGAAGTTCAGATAATGTGGCCGATCATGGGATCGTCACATAATGTATAATCCACACGTTCACTGTCCAATCATAAAATCAGCAAAATTCAGAAAGCATGTAGTGATAAAAATTGCAAAAGTGGAATCAAGCAGCCAATGGAAAAGAGATGATATTATACGGTGCGAGCATGGATAGTAACCATGTGCGTCGCATAAATATTTCAACCAATAAAGGTATTGTAATGTTTCCATCAGATCTTGTGAACAAAGATTAACTGTCCCGAAAGTTCGGTCCGATCGATCAGAACTGTTTAGCAACTTTAGCCCATCATCGGAAACCAGCTCGTAACCAGGAATCAGGACAATTATCTAAATGTCTGGATTAACTTAAGATTTGTGGACTTGAATTTTAAGCCGTGCATCTGCCAGCAGTGGGTAGAATACATGTAAGATAGGACTAACAGCTTGGAAACCGTTGTCTTTGCTAGTGACATTGCCTGTGTTTATAATGAGGTCTCTTATCTTATCTTGTGAGGCCTTATCAAATATTCAGAATAATACTTGCTCCACTTACTTTTGTGTACATTAGCTTGGCCTTGAGTGACATTAGCCTTATTCATGTGGATCTTCAGTTTGCCGGGTAGGGAATGGCCACCGATAAATCACAAATTGTAGATTAACACAGTGCTTCGTATTCTATAAAAACAATTCTATAACTTTGGGAAGGAATGATGCTGGGCTTCAGCGTGTGTTCCAAGTTCTGTGTTCCTGGACTTGGAACTCAAGCTGAGGCCCAGCATCATTCCTTCCCGAATTTATAGAATTGTTTTCCCACAACTGGTTATAGATTATGAAGCACTGTGTTAATTTACACCTTTGAACCCATTGCCCAGCTAGCCAGTGTTAGTTTGTATATACACATTTCTGTGTATAACTTGCTGCATACCAACACATCTTGCTCTGATGATTATCATAAGAAACAGGACATACATTTAGACTTTAGATTGATACATTGTGTACACATTAGCTTGCCTTCACCTGGAAATTATTACTTTTTCTAAGAATTTTCAGTTGCCACTTGCCAGCTCTCAGCTGTTTGCATGATTAAATGGTCCATTGGGCAGAACACAGCGTTGCCATTGTTATTGTATAGGTAAGTAAAATTATACCGGTACTGTCACGCATTCTGGGTGGGGTATCCGGCTACCAGCTAACATTCCCCTACCTCCACCCTATCGCGCGAGCGTGGCACTGGTCACGTGATCAGTGGGCGTATCAAGTTGTAGAACCAAGCTAAGCTTAATATTAAGATATGTATTTTTCACTAAACTGGTCTGTGTAGATAGAGTTTTGGCAAAAAGTGAGCGGCCTGATGTTGGATGGTCAATGAGTCCTTGAATTGGCGGCACAAATGATTCCTATTTTAACGAGTGTTATTAGTTTCTATTAAGTTACTGTAGCAACTTGTAAAATGAATTATCTAATAATAATAACAATAATAATAATAATAAAATTGATTGCAATTAATCAATTATTATAATTTATTATTATGATTTATTATTGTTATTATTATTATTATTAATAGTTTGAGGCACATGTCTTTGGGTGATGGCGAGAACTGAGAAAGATTTACTTCTGTTAGGATGATGAGATAAGGTTTCTTTGCATTATTTTGGTGTGCAGGTAGAATTCAAATGATATCCTGTACCTGTATCATAACTGTCTTGGCTTCACTAATATATTCGCAGTTTGCAGGTATTTTCACCTGTAGCTAGGTGACAGTATATCAAAACAAAATTAGTATACGATGACAAACTCGCAAAGCACGTAAATGAGGAATAGATGCAATACAAATATTGATGGTGCTCAATAAAGCTAGTCTGCTTTCCTAATAGGTACCCTGGGGGTGGCACTAAATTGTCCCACAGAGTGGAATAGGAGTCTGTTATGATAAATTGTCAATAAAAAGCGTTATGGCCTCATCTGGTTATGGCTACTGAGCACTCTCGTATTACTTCACTTGCCAGATCTGCTACAATCAATGCATGGACAAGCGGCAAGCCCTTCGATAAACTCCATATATCTGGTGAAATAGTGTCTAATTGAGCTGCCTTCTATTATTAGTGTCACAATTTTGAAATTCATTAAATTTATGAAGCAGAAAGATATAATAACTCTTGTAACAGTTTCATGAATAGTGGACTTCAAACCCAACAGTCATCCTGTGATCACTGAACTGACAATCAGTTCGAGTAAAGCATTATTCAACTATTTGACCTAAGCAGTGGCAGCTGCTCCTACTACTCATTAGCCAATCAGCTAAAACAATTGATTGACTAAAAAGGCCTAGCCTAGCCTAGCCAAATAAATGTGGTAGCAGATGTTTATTAGGTTATTAAATAATTAGCCTTTGCTCATTCTGATCTAATTTAATGAAGGCATTGCATGACACCCACAATCTGTTTAACTGAAGCTTAGAACTATATTAATGTACTATAAGCTTACTCCCATTGCTCAACAGTAATGTTGGCCATTGTGGTTGTGATTAAGACAAAGGAGGGAGATTTGAATTTTTTTCAGTTGAATCTCTCAATAATTATCTAGTCCTATTGTTCATTGAGGAAATGACAGGATTGTTTAAAATCGGCGTTGCCAAGGCTACTGAAACAGCTGTGCTGGTGTCACAATAGGCTCATTACTCACTATCTGGCGCGAGAAAATTTAAAAAATACTTTTTCTGAAATTCTAGATTTGCAGCAAGGCAATAAAAAAAATCAAACATTCAGTAAAGAAGACAAGGCATTCAACACAGTATAATTATACAAGTACTTCCGGAACTCTGGGTAGGTCAATCAAACTGTAATTCAGTACTGTTATGTTGGTCCACAAAATAGCATTGCATCATGAAATCTAGTAGTTGTGTGTGGTAGGGAGTAGTGTTCCACCACCCCCAGACAGGTTCCAATGTGGCGGCCACGTAAGGCTATGACAGCCATAAAATAGATAGAATAACTATTATAGTTTTTGAAGTTTATTGAAAGTTGAGCAGGTGTATGTAGTATTGTGAAAGAAATTTGTTAACTCTATAATTGTGTTTGAATTAATAAACAAAAGCCTGTGGTATTGTAAGTTTATACATTATATAACATACCAATACTAATACATATGTAATTGCTCTGGGCAACAGAGAAAATGCATAATTTCTGTACTCTTGGCATAGAGTAAAATAAGCGGATGCTGTCTATTTTGTATCGTTTGTATACAGTAGTTGAATACATATATTACACCGCATAGTTCACCATTTTGGACAAGTTTGAGGTGCTCACACCGTGTCTCACCAAACCATGTGGTGGTTACAATAGTGGCATCTGAGGGTATCAAACTTGTGCAAGGACTCATGGACTATACGCTGGTGTATATTGCTAGATATTGAGAGTTGGCACCAGAATTCACATACAGCCTGTAAGTAGGTGCACTTGAGATATGTAACACAACTCTTTTAATATACAACTATATACTAATCCAATGAAAATAATATACCTAGGCCTAGTAGTATACCAAACATGCTATACACTATATAATTGTTATGATTTTAGTGGGTTTGGGAGTTATAAAAATAAAGTAACCTTGCCTTAATGATATAATAACCTAACTTAGGCATGCCGAAGTATTAAAAAAAGAATAATAATTATATTATTATTGAAACATTGCGAGAGATGTTAATATTATATAATACGGTAATTACATATTTGCATATATAGTAATATAGACATTTTTCTCGAAAAACACAAATTTGCCTGCGCAAATAACACGATATTATTAGTAAATACTAAATAGATATCCACATTTGCTGATGTCTACAGTATAAATAGTTTATGCTCGTTTCTAACAGCAGTCCATTACTGTTCATCAGGCTACTGATTATTCGAGTGCGGCTAGTAACTCAGACTATCTACTCTGTATATAAGGCTATACAGTATACAGATAGTCACCAGATGCTATGTACTATGCCACATTTTGAGTGGTGGTTCAATCAGTCCTTGACCAGTCTGTATATATGATGCTGTGCTCCGTGTTCCGATGTAGAAACTTCAAACACAAATGCGATACATAAAAGAGTTTCCTGAGTGTCTTTATTTGTCACAACCTGAAAAGGTAATATACAAAATTGAGAATTGAATATTTAAATTGTGTGATACATGGGAATGAACCATGTAAAGATTGCACTCTGATATTTCACAACAAATTACAAGTAAGGGTGCCAACGGGTAACTGCCACATGATTAGCAGGTGGGAGGAACCCCTCAAAGATACAATATATTTATAGATAACCAAAAGAGAAGATAATAAAAATTTTGAGATCTCTGTATAATATAAGATAACAAGAGGCTGCGCATTAGGGGCGGTGATTAATGGCTATGGGTTGTGATAGGAGGTTATAGTGGAGCCGTCAGTAGCGATAAAGAGGCAGTGAGTGACGCTTCTTCTCAACTTATTTATTGAAGAGTCGAGGGTATTGCCGACAAAATTGTCTAAATCACAAGTCATGGCAATACAAATTTAAACGTTTTCTCACGACTAAGTGAGAAGTGGAGGCTAATAAATTATGTCATTGCAGCTTTATTAGATGATTAGATATTTAGGTGTAAACAGTTGCAAAATTGAATTATGAGGCCCTGGCTAAACACAAGCAAAAGCCATTACATAACCTGACAGTGTTGAAGGGTTCTCAATCAAGTACTTTTGTATAAATTACTTTGTGAAAGGTATTGTATAGCTGGTTGTTATTTAGCTATTCATATCATCACTTGCTTGCAGGTTTTACATCAGACATTGAAAACTGTAATTAAACAGAGATAAGAGCTTAATGCCCACATTTTCTTTTCAATAAGGCCATTATAATCATAAAATAAGATTTATTGAATTGTTACTACTTGGACATGATGCAGTCAGGTACCAGTTAGGCAAATTGTCTGAAAAGGTTCTTGCAAAATATTTAAATATTATATTTCTCTTCGGATTGGTAGCAGTGTTATTTATTAAAACCTTAATTTAATTTCAATTATCATAATATGCAGACAGACACATGCAGCAATTTATTCGATTTAGATTGTAGTTTTTGTATTTTTCAAAAGGCAATCAAAATCAACTGAAAAAAGTGCGATGAGGGTGCCACCACTTGCCCATCAACGATTCATAAATCACAAACGTTCTTTCCATCTACTGTACCAACACACGGTTCTAATTTTTTATTCTCAAATTGCTGCTGGACATTTGGCTAATGCCTCAAGACTAGTAAACACTAGCAACGCTCTGCCAGCAGTAAGGTAATTATAGGCAGCGCTGTTCAATTTTGTACTTGGAGCTACTTGTCAAAGCAATTAGTGTGTGTGTGTTATGTAACAGCTTGTAACAGTCCATGGTGTTGCTAGCTACAAATGCTTTATGCAAGTGTTTTCAATTCCCATGGTCTCCCCAGTCCAGCAAAAAGGAGATTCTGTGAACTCTATGCACTTAAATGGAGGGAAAAAAGAACACTTTATCGGTAACAGATTAGTTGTACTGCCATCGAATGACATGAGCAACTATTGGATCATCACCCAGCGATCGGATATACTGGTGTCACAAAGGCAAATCCCCGATATAGTCTTCCGAAGTAGCGCTTACATATGTTCGTCCCCAATGCAAGACACAAACACTGCAAAAGAAACCCATTGCGCAGGAATCACGTGAACAAGGCGAGTAATATTTCAACAAATATTAAGTAGTTGATTAGGATTACGCATCACTTACAAACCATAAAAATTTTACACAAAAATTCGCCACATGATCACAAAAATTGCCCGTGTTGACAATGAAGCAAACACTGTCGGGTTGGAAACGTCTTGCCTCTGCTTTCAAGATTCAAAGTCGGTCTTACTCCGTCTGCCCTTTACCATTTGCACTGGACTTATACTGGCCACCTTCCATGCAAAGACGGAATCGGGGACATAATCGGTCTGATGTAAATGCAGCTGAGTAGCTGTCCCAAAGTTCACCAAAGCTAATTTGTCTGCTTGGCTACAATCTCAAATCTACAGTCCATTCCATCACATCTGTATGAGTTTCCATGGAGATCTGGATATGCCTCATTAATATGCAACAGTGTGGTTTTATATTCTGTTGTGACAGCATTAATTTATTCACACTCATAGTTAACCATTAGCGGTAGGTCTACTCTGACAAAGAAGGCATTGCTATTAGCTCTGCAGCATTTCCCTGGATGCAAATTAAACTAGGCTGGCATGACATCTAAATGTACATTAATGAGATCCATATAAGTGTATGGCAAAGCACAAAGCTTTATCATTTAATCATCATAATTGATGCAGAATTACTAACTAGCTTTTTATAGACAATTATTATTTTCCACTACCTGCTATTAGCAGATGGCAGCAACATCAAACGAACAGCAAAGCTTCCTATACCTAAAGGCCAATGCTATCCCACGGTTTTCACTCAATTTGTAAATAAACAAACAAAAGAAATGGGGACCTTGGCTCAGACTCAAAAACCAGACTGCAATTTCAACATTTAGGAGATCAAGTCAATAATTAAAAAGTAGTGGCCACACAATTTCAAAAGCTTGTTTTAGTAATGTATGAAGACCACTGTTCTAAAGCCAATCACATGTAATCATTTGATAATGATAAAAATCAATGTACACATTCTCACAGCATATATTCTCACAGCCATTGCACAGGCTCTTGTGTCATTCCTAGAAAGACTAGAGGAGGTAGAGTGCCAGTAGAAGCAGTTAATTACATGCCAGAACTGAGGCGTTTATTTAGCCTGCTGCAGATAGATGCCATATAATAATTATCATTTGGATGTTTGTATTTGTGGTGCCAATGTGGGAATCCAGGGTTCTGAAGGTGTGCAAATAATTATCAATTATCTACTCTTCAACACTGCTTTGATATCAATCAATTAAAATACGATTAATACAAAAACCAATGCCATTGAACCAGCTCATTGGTACTGAAAAGGTAATGCTACACTACAGAAAAAATAGTTGTAGTTTCTGACAGTTTTGTGTGGGCTAGAGAAGTTGCATGGTCAGCAGCTGGGACACATGGTAACAATTTGTTGTGATTTGTTCTTAATTTAATAATGGTCTGAGATTTCACTAGCATTTTACCACTGCAGGAGTATTATTGATTGCATAAGACCAATTCCATAATCAGCTTATAACCTGAGCTCAAGTGCCTTGGTCTTTGTTAGCAAAATACTTGTGAAAACATTTTGTAGCCTGCTTATATACTGGAGAACCTCATTAATACAGCTCATCACTTGTATTAATAGGGTGGATAAACTGTGAAAGGATTTCACTTGTTCTTTGTGTATTTAAAATACTTTGTGATCAAATATTGTTCTGCAATTATACTGTTATTATAACGGATGAAGGGGAGTTAATGGTTGGGGAATACAATCTAATCCAAAGTGGGAGTGTGTGATGCATACTAGAGTAGACTCACAAGCACTATTTGTACTAATGTTATTTAAACAGATGATGTTATGCAGGAAACTGTCATCTACTGATGAGATAAGGTATTCTAGATTAGACTCTTGCAGCACATTTTGACTCTCAAACTTCTTGATATTCAAGCCAGACAAAATGCAGCCACATAACTACCCAGCTGCCTCCCATCATGCCGCCAATGTGCCCTTTCATCTCTTCACCCTCAACAATATCTAACTAGATTACAGGATTACTATTACTAGTTTAACTGATTGAGCTTTTATGCAATTTGTTTCTACTTTATATGTATTTCATTAAATTTCCATCCGAATGAATTTTAAATTATTTACAACTTATGGAATATATTCTAATTCCATTGACTTATAACTTTGTTCGTCCAATGACCATCAGTTTTGTATTATCATTATATCATAGGCTAAACATTTTACAATTGATCTTTCCTTTGATCATTTTAATTGAAGAGATGGGAGTGTATCCCATTGATCTGTAATAAATTTTGTAAGGACAAGATATGTAGACAGGACAATCACTTGCATGAAATGTAACCTTAGAACATATGGTTTATATCCCATATTTACAAGCTATTACAGCTAATTGTGATTTGATTAGCTAGTTATAACAGTTTGTGTGCTGGTGGATCGTAAAGTTGGTCATGCTAGTAGATAACACCCATTCAGTATCTCTTGCCCTTTTCTCTTGCCCTTTTCTCTTGCTAGTTTGTTAAATCTTTAGCTTGGTATTGTATTTTATAGCATAAAGTGTGTAGGCCTAATAACTAAAACATATTTAATATCAGTTTGCACTCCTGGCAGTACTCAGAATATTGGGCTACACTAACTGCTGTATATTTTTGTGTACAAAGAAAAGCAGTGTGCTCCAAATTACGAAAGCAAATTGCTGAGTGCATCCTCATAAATAAGTTTAGGGCAGCACAGCATGCCATATACATAATTATAGCAGGAAGTGCCCCAGTACTAAAGACAAAAGTATACTGATCCACAATTTGTGATCAACTGGAACAAAAGGCTCACACAGCAACTTTAAATAGCAGAAAATGGGACAACAATTGGATAAAGATTAGCAAAATCACTATAGCTATGTCGCTGTCTTCTAAATGTAGAAGTTGTGCTTGTTCTATAAATTATAAATTTATAATAAATTATAAATAAATTATTTATTTAATTATTAAATTTATAATAGAACAACTGTTGGTTCTATGCTCTCATGCCCGGACTCTATATTCTATGTATGTTAGAGAAATACTACAAAATAAAGCCTGGAAGTCAAAAGTCGCCCTTAGCACACTTATCAAAGGGTGATAATTGATTTTGCCACTTGATGTCAACGTTAAAGTTACTACATCTACTAGGTGTCATACTTGTGAATTGTTTTTATACGTACAACAGTAAAAAGCTTATCAAGTATAGATTATTATGAGTATTAAGTATAGACTATAAAGTATACTGTATCAATGATACAGTTATTAGTAATATCAAAACCTGCAGCTGCAATGACGCCTGACCCTACAATCTATAATTGCGGCGGGTGTTAAAAGACTTCACTTTAACTTTTTCTCTAGTATTCAAAACAAAGGAAGTGTGTCATGTACATGTATAATGCATAGTCAGATGTACATGCCAACAGTATTTGCTTTTGTGATCAACTTTATGTTCTGAAGTCAAATATTTCAATTTGAATAGATACAGTTCAGACACGTTTAGATACTAATCTGCAAATTAAATCATTATCTAGCTAGCAAAGAGTAGCATGCTTGGTGAAATAGACCAATGGCAGACGGTTCCAGTTCTATGCAAAAAAAGACTTGCCATTGCACAGTCTAATTGCAACTTTTTAAATTTAGTCTGAATTTGAAATTTTTAACTTTCCAATATTCTCTACATGGTTACATATTATGGGCTTTCAATTGAAACTAATTTGAACAATTTAATCCTACCAGCTAGATTGTGAAACATGAAATAAATCACGGGCAAAATTTTACAAAAAAATTCCAGGAGCCAACGGGTTAAAATAGATTTTGGTTCATGTGAAGAATTGAAAGCAAATTTGATTCCCACTTCGAAAGCAAATTTATGCAATTTTTAAACTTTATGCAGAGATAATCTACATGTATAAAAATAGAGCATTGATTAACCCTTTCAGTCCCAACGACGTACATGTACATCGCACTAGTGGCCCCCGCTTAAAACGTTCATAACTTCAGTTAGAATTGTTCTACACAGCCATGCTAAATTTCATGGTAAAGCCAACATATAGGGCTTCATTTTCATATAATACAACAAGTAGAAATAATGGGCTTAGAGATCAAATTTCTGGCTTAGCAAAATTTTGTTATAATTTATATTTCCGGTTTTGGATTTCGTGCACTCGTATAAAAATCATGATATCTTGAATATGAAAAGAGATAGAAACATAATTCTTTTTGCAATGGATAGGGGGTGAATT
>JAOQGN010089116.1:0-12099 GCA_027564295.1 Himantozoum antarcticum
TACTGCCAGACTGACCGATAGCCAGCTACCATCTCTGTGCACTTTCATCGACCACCTATGCCAGACTTACTGTTTTAAAATTTCTAACTATTCAAACCACGTTTTATATAAATTGGTGCCAAAGAGACAATCTACACGAAGGCACTCAAGTCGGCTCACTGACACTTATTTAACCAAAGCACGAACAAATCATTTATCAAAGAGCCTTTTTTACCAATACCTGTTGTAAATTATTCTTTAGTCCTTCTTTTATTATCTAAACTAATATATAAATACTTAGTCCAATTTTTACTATTAGCTATTTTTTCATAATAGGATTTTTATAGTAATTATAATATAAATGCACTGTTTTTATATAATTTATTATTGTAAGCTTGCTTGTAGATGTTGGATAATCTAACTTTAGCAGCAAATAAAGCTTTTCCACATTCCACAGGTCATTACTGTTTTGGAATGGGCTTGCGCACAGTAGCTTGCTCTCAAACCACAGTATCCCCACACACTTTATCTCTATTCTTCTAATCACAATATTATATCTGTCATAGGCTTCTGATGTGTCACGTGTGCTCTGACCCATATTCCGTGGACATGGTCCTACAGCCCTTCCTGGCTATGCAGTCTTGTAATGTGGTCACCAATGACCGATACCATGTGATACAATTTGACACGTACATCTCTGATGTCAAGAGGAAGGTGGAGGTTATACTAGCATCCTACCATGAAGCCACCCTACTGAGAGATGAATATTGCCATGGCTACATCCTCTGTTACTCTACTAAGAGGAAGGCTTCATGCTCCATGCTAGAGTAAGTGTCACCTTCCATTCTGCTTTTGACATTAAAAAAGCAATAATAATATGGGTGGGAGGTTCATACTTTGTATGATAATCAGCAGTTCCTTACAATATACACTTACATACAGTATATGTATTATTTAATCTATCTAAGTATGCATTATTGTTAAATTATACTTACTTCAGATATGTTTAGTAAACTAATTATATCTGAAGCTTATAAATTCAGCTAAGCCTAAGCAGAATACTAAATAACTCCAACATCCGATATTAAATCGGACGTTGGAGTTATTTAGTATTAAAACGTCCGATATTAACTCGGTAACCTTTGAATCAAAGGCCCAAACATGCTAGACAGTCATATTTATATGAAAACTGTTATAATCAGATAGAGTAGATCGTGTGGTGTGAAAACAACCCCTCCTGCTCCAACTCTTGCTAAAGTGTTTAGGGAAAAAATTTTTGTTAATCTTTGTTTGGGGTTGAGGTTTTGGTGTGCCAAATGGAGAATAGGGAACATTTTCAACCGAACTGGAAAGGAATTTTACCCTATTTAAAAGGATTTTCTGAGACAACTACTCAAATTTGGACAGATATTTGGTGAATTACAAGTCATTGTGATCATTCAATTGTAATCAAGCCATTGGTGAAGTCTTTACGCTGTTGAGTTACACGTTATGTGGCTCACTAGGAATGTAGACTATATATGCCTCTTGTTCATCTCTTATAGAACCTTCATATCAAAGATACCTCCAGTACCTAGCTTAGTGGTCGCTGTCAATGATGCGATACACAACGATGTCACTATCTCCCTAACTAACAAAGGACGATTCATAGCCGAGAGTAACAACAGCCTCTTTATCACTACCAATGACTTCCACAATCAATGTAAGTGCTGCAAGACATACTAAACATGTTAGCTGTAACATATTGTGGGATATTTCACAGCAATCATATTGATTGATATTTGAAACACAAATTGAAGTTCGGTGCTATAAACTAATTTATAATGTAACCGCATAGAACACTAAATCCTGTTGTAGTCAATAGCCAATAATATGCTGAGTTATTGTTGCTCATGTTTACCTGTGCACTATTTATCCTCCTTGCGCAATAAATGCGTGTAATGTCTCCTCTGCCATTGTTGTTTTTCATTAATTTGTTGTTGCTTTTTGTTAAAGTTATGTTAAAATCCATTAGTTGTCTCACAAGTGAACACCAGTACCATTGGCTTCGACCACAATAATATTGTGGCCGAAGCCAACTTACACCCCACCCGATTTGCTCTCAGCTTAGAGCCGTAGCACACACAGGCAAATTTCAGATTCAGAGTCTTGCTCAGAGGCCCTTGGCAGTGATATCACAGTGTGTGCCTCAATCGCTTGATTTTTTTGCAATAAAGTGAAGTGGCACATATGGGAATCAAACCCAGGTCACCTCTGTGATGTCACCTCATCCCATTGAGCTATCCCTACCCTGTTGTTATTGAATCTTGATTTGAGAAAACCAGCATACACACAATTATTTCACTGGTATTTGCCTCAGCACTGTACACCGTATTACACCTATAAATGCCTCTTTATAGCATTGTACACCGTATTACACCTATATATCCCTCTTTACAGCATTGTACACCGTATTACACCTATATATGCCTCTTCACAGCATTGTACACAATATTACACCTATATATGTCTCTTTACAGCACTGTACACCATACTATACCTATATATGCCTTATTACAGCTCCGTACACATTGCTACTGAAGGAGGTGTGGGCGCTTCATCAAAGACGTATGTCTGTGCAGACAGAGTCATTTAACTCCACTAATGGATCTCTGGAGTCTTCCTTTACCTCCTCATATGGAACTTATAGTCCTCAGGAACATAACAAACAGTAAGCTACCAAGCTAGCTCCCCCTACATATAGTCTGATCCTAAGCTAGCAGTAAGCTCCCAAGCTAGCTCCCCCTACATATAGTCTGGTCCTCAGCAAACAGTAAGCTCCCAAGCTAGCTCCCCTACATGTAGTCTGGTCCTCAGCAAACAGTAAGCTCCCAAGCTAGCTCCCCTACATACATATAGTCTGGTCCTCCCCAAACAGTAAGCTCAATCTACTCGAAATGTAGATCTCGCATAGAGCAAACTGCAAGTAGACCAAATATCTATATTTTTAAGTTCTGGAATTGCTACCGAGATGAAACAGTGGATTGCAGTGAAACCGATGCCTATATTGAATAATAATATATTTAATGGCTTGATAACTTGATATCCTACAAACAGTTTAGTGTGAGCTCAAGTAGTCTTGTAATTTTGCGTCTGTCCGTACTCATTGCTGTATCACAATAACCGACTTATACCACTTGACGAGAGGAAGTTATAATTGTGTTTTGCCTTTTAGATTTGCCACTGTCGGTCCTGGTGCACGGAAGCAGTGGACAGATTCCAGACCAGGGCTATACCTAGGAGGTAAGAAATGTGTATGACATTCAATCATTCGTACGTGTATGACATTCAATCGCAACGAGTTTGCATCATATCACTACATGTTTAGGTTGGACCACAGCATGAAATGAAATGCACAATGTTCTATCCAGCTCCTGGTTTCTGTATTAAGTTGATTTGTGTTATGCATTCAGTCTTATCTTGCAATTTCTAATTCATCTGGCTGTAACAATATGGTTATAAGCCCAATCACCGTGATAACATAAAAATGCTTTCAATAGTCATGTGTAGTTGTTCAAACGTAGTTGGATTAAAATTTGAATGTTTAGTTTTCTGAGATGAAATATTAATTCAAAATGTTTTGTTTTCTATCATATTCAGGTCGTTTCATTATAAGTAAAGTTAAATCTTCTGAGAGTTGTCTCACCAAAGTTGCTTCATTAGAAGTATTCCCTTGTCCTGATGATATCACATGCAAACCAGCTTCATTTAATAAAGTGAAATACAAGAGACTATCCTCGTACTCCCTGCAGCTAGAATTACTGCATTACTATTCCAACAACAACCCTTATGGCCAATCATACCGCAGTAATGGTATGCTAGGCGTTGTTTGCCATTGTACGCTTATATTACTGCTGCCTCGTTGTATATGCATTGTGATTAGTTGCTTGCAATATTTATAATGTGCTATTGCTACTATAGCTACTATAGCTACTTGCTTACATTAATGTTGGTGTATCATTTTGAAATCATGTTCCTGGTAAGCCAGCATTCCATTGCCTGTCCCTCTCCACATCTTTTGCATTCTCAATGAAACTGAATTTCTCAACGAAGCATGACCATTGTTTGAGATAATATTAATAATTTTACTCTTCATCGGCTCATACAATAGTGTCATTGGCTATTGCCAGTAATCTTCTAAGCTACTGCTAACATTTCCAGCAATAATACTCCTACTGCCGAAGTGTCAATGGTGAATTATAGTGATGACTTAGGAGATCTAAAATTATTTCACTAGAATGAGCTTTCAATTGAAAAGAAATGTGTAGTGAACTATGGTTCTGATAGTTCAAAGGAAGGTAATTACATAAAATTACTATGTTTGACTTTGTTTAGGCACATGGGCGGATAACAATGAGATCTACTACAAAGACAGAATGCACGCCCCTCTAGCAGAGCGAGTGGAGATGCTGGATTATGAGGACCCACCCGATGCTTTGTCGGACACAAGTGAGGAATATGCGCTAGTGCATGATGCATTACCTGATGGCAAAATACAACGAGTACAGTCTACCCTCAAGAGAGATTTCAGACCAGGTAAATATATTTACATTGTTCTGCTTGATATTGAACAAATGAAACTCTCCCTAGTCATTTGCTATTTGAACATGGTAGCCTTCGCTGCTAGCAAATCTGAATCAAAACATAGCTGCGGACAATGGGGTATTCCTGTGGTCATATGTAATCTAACACAGCTGCCTACCATTGCTGCCTGCATTATTGTGATAGACATCACACTGGAGAGAATATCCTGTCATCTTTTCAAAGACAAGCAGCTCCCGTCATATGATATCACATTAATCAATATACACTTTTCCTACTAAGTTTGTGATGGAAAGTTCAAAAGATCTTGATGTTTGATCCACAACACAATATTGTCTTGAGATGTTATGTGATTACCACTGATTATTGAATCTATTGTGTGGCAGTGTGGGTGGCCAGTAACTCCATTAGCTTTCTATGCTCTCATAGTGGCTGTAGTCAATGATTCAGTTATCACCAGTTATTTGATCCCTTTACACCCCAGCCACTCTGTTAAATGATGTGATTAATGGTGTTAGTAGCTTACCTTATTTGATTACATGGGCGTGAGCAGTTTTGGATCCCTGGATGACCAGCCTATGATGTAGTGCATAGCCTGTGGTATAGTACATGGCCTGTTCTATGTTTAGTATGACTCGCAAAATAATCTGTGTGAGAGAGAATAACTCATTTAAATAGATTTTTGGAAAAACAATTGGGGCATTTATGCACTGAACCATGGACCAAACATATTTGTAGTAATTTGTCTGTTTTGTAGCATTTCCACTGACTGACTCCGAGTCTGAAATGAGTTCTCTGGAGCGAAATGCCATGCGAAGTCCCATCAGCCGACGTCGTGGTATTGCACCTAAGAGCACCCCATCAGTCGGGCGGCGGGCCCTGAGTCCCATGAGCCCACGCAATGATACCTCAAGTACTCCTGAACGTAAGAGTAACTCTCTACCTCGAGTAATCTTCCATAGAGTGAACATGGATTCCATCTGGGATAGTAGTACAGCATCCAACTCCGTGACTAATACAAGTAAGCTTATCTTGATTTCAAGCTAACACTTAGCGTATGTACTCTGTGAAATAATAACAAACAGACAGTCAACATTATGGAAAGTAGCGCCATGCTCACAAATATTAATCAAAGCATATTTGATTATAAAGATTATATAGCTTTGCATGTAAAGTGTGAACAATAATTATTACAAGTTGTTTATTATATAACTTCATAGATATAGTTGAAATACTGCAATAAAAATAATTATATAAAATTACGTTGCATTGAAGAATTATATTTAGAAACTTCACTGTTTTGAATTGTACTGACTTTTATAATAACCACAATGTTATCTATGCCAACAGAAGTAGTAGTCGGTCTACTCATGTGTGCTTTTCGTGCAGGCTATTTATATTTATTATTTTATTGATGCTAAAACTAACTTGTGACTCTTACTTTGCACTTCTTTCTACTAGGTAGTATAAAAGTTAATGGTTACCATGTAGACATGCATTGTGTACGTTGTAGTGAGAAGTGATACACCGTCAGAGGGAAGTGAAAGTGCTGGTGATGACGTAAAGAGGTTCAGTAATGACGTAAAGCGTAACAGATCCCTGCGGGCCCTGAGACGTAAGAAAGTGGACGGTTCTACAGCAGATGATGAGACAAGCTTGTTAGAGCGGTTTAGGAATACTGTCACCACTAATGATCCTGAAAAGCAACGGAAGAAATCAATGAGGCGTAAACAAAAGGAGGAGGTACAGTTGCGCATTTATCTGATCATGAGCGGACAACTCCAACTCATGACACAATGAAATGTTATTTGTTCTGTGGCATCATAATTTGAAACTTGTGATTTTGTTCTTGTTTTAGCTGCTTATACCTACATGTAATTTCTTACATTATTTGGTTGCTTATCTTTGGATGATTATCTTTGGATGATTATATTTGGATGCTTATAATTATTCGGATGCTTATATTTGGATGCTTATTTTTTATGCTTATGTTTGGCTGCTCATGACGATATATGCACTAGACTAAGTATTATAGTTGCTGTAAAGAATAAGTATGCACTGTTGACTATTAAATCAAATTATCTATTGATCTAAATCTAAGAAGATTTTTTTTATATATTTTCCGTTTATTTTATAATTAACAGGAGAAAGTGTTGAGAGACAAGCAGAAATCAGTGAGACGCAAGCTGAAGTCTCGAATCAAACGACAAAGCTACTTGAGTAATAGAGACAGCGGTATGACACTGCAAGACTTTGTACAAACTGAAGGAAATCTCATACCAAAGTTTGTAGAGTTGTGTGTCAAGTACATAGAGGCAGAAGGTACGTGCTCTTTGATACAGTTGATAGATGGCTTTAGTATGAACTTTAGTATGAAATTCCATATTTTGCAGCAGTAATGCGTGATGTCAGGTGCGTTCTCTGGTAAATAACCTTAAACTTGCCGGGTTATTGATGGGATTAAACCCTCATTTTTGTGTATATTTTGTCAACTGACTTAACCACTCTCAGCAACACTCTTCAGACCAGATTGGTTTTTTAGGTGGACACCCAACCTGGTCACCAGTAATTTACCTGTTGATCAGAACACAGGAAACAACTTTAGGGTTAAGAATCTTGCTCAATGATTATTCGCAAAGAAATGTCTTTTGACCAGAGCGGGAATCAAACCCAGGACCTGACAAGCCAGCTGTTGTGATCTTAGCCATCCCTACTCCCAAGCTTTTAGATCTTAGCCATCCCTACTTCATGCATATGCCCTACACTCGGTCATGCTTATGTCACTATAATGCTTACCATCATATTCTCACTTTTTGTTGATTTTTTAATGGCACTCTGTTAGTTGACGCTTTGCATTAACTAACATAGTGACATTAAGTGCGTATTAACCTTAATTCATAAAGTTAGAAAATATTTTATGCTTGCCATCAGAATACACGCTGCCAACAGCTTTCGTTTTGTATGATTTATTATTTTGGAGTTGTCTGACGATATTGAAAATTAAATTGGGCGACTGCAATCATTGCTTATCTCGTGATTCGTGGAGTGTTTTCTGTGAACTTTATTAATTTAAGCTTACATAGTCAACTAACAATCAGCAACAATTAAAATCGCAGGTTAATAGACGGTAATTTTTCGCTTGTCTCGAAGCTCTCAGAAACAGATAGTGTACAGGGATGGTGTGCGGGAATCTTTGTTGCGAACTTGTTGCAAAACTAAAGGTCCAAACTCTTAAACCTTGTATAAATATAATAATATTTGTATTCTCTATCCATTCTCAGTCCTCTCATTGACCTAACTATGTGTTCTGTTATGTCACTTTTAGCACTGTCAGTGGAGGGTATATACCGAATACCCGGTAACACAGCTCAGGTTGAAGTTCTCAAGGAGATGTTCCAGCATGACAAAGAGGTGGATATTCATAATATAGAGACCGGTGTAAACGCCGTAGCTACTGCCCTCAAGGGATTCTTCAGTGACCTCACTGAGCCGCTAGTACCTGCCTACCTTAATCAGGAGCTAGTTGTGGCTGATAGTAAGTATGAGATATCAAACCTGTTTCAACTGCTGAGCTGAGCTGTTTATACCCAGTTTGAATACAATACACTGCTACGTGCTACTCATTTGCATCAGACTGATGAACGATATTGGTTGTTTCTTGGAATAGTCTGCAAAGCTTAATACAACTCCGTAGGCATCTGTATATAAATATATCAGTTAAAAATCTATATGTTGATTAATATAATATATTATATCAATTGACATATCGCTTTATAATAATTACTTCAATAATAATAAACTCTATATATATATATTATATATAGAATATATAGCCCAAACTTTTATCAAATGTAGCAAATAAACTATAACAGCTACAAATTAGCTGTTGATTTGATGAAATTATGCCAGCTGTTGGACTTTCTAGGTGCTGCATGTGACTATGGCAATGGTGAGCGGGTGGATTATGTTGTGATGATATATTTTAGTTTGACTAATTAGTTTGGTGGCCTTAACACAATAAGTAAACATTTATTTGCAAGCTATCTGCGTATTGACCAAGTAGTCAACAGGCATTATCATTTTGTATGGCAATGTGTTAAACAATGTTGTTCTTCAATATTCAATTACCTGTTTATATATTGCCAATTTGTTTGGTATAAGATAGGTTGTGGCTGCATTTCTATGATGTTAATTTATGCCTAGAATCTGATAAAACAGTTGAGAATTAATGAAGATTCGACTTTAAAAAGACACATAGTTCAGTTCATTCATTGCTTGATGTACAAACTACCAGTGATGACACAAGTCACATTTATGATTGGCTTGAAGCCAGTAACAGTCACTTTGCTAGTAGATGTGATAGTTAAATCCCATGTCTTTGGACGTCTAATTGTAGCAAACCATTCCGATGGATTATAGCAGTGTTAAGTACTGTGTGTGTGTAGTATCGACGACAGTGGGTGTTCAATATTTATTGTAACAAATGTTTAGGGTTTATGGATTGTTACTATTTCTGTCGTTTCACTTGTAGCTATACCAGAGACAAGTTCGCGTCTGTTAGCTCTGCGAGGAGTATTGAAGAAACTGCCGCCAGCTAACCATGAGGTTCTGAGATACCTTGTCACGCATCTCTATAAGTAAGTTCTGCTTACCCTAAGGCTTCGGAATTATCCTCTCGCATCACTTGGCAGTTATGAGGGAACAACTCCTGCATTAATAGTTTTACTATTATTAGAATATTGCCTTACTTTTTCTTCCAGTGAAGGACAGAGTTTCACTTGAAACGTAAATTGTCTTGGTTTCTGGGTCCAATGGGCTTTTTAAATGATCTTTAATTTTATATTATGTATTAGTTGAGTATGTTGCCACCCATATTAATTTTTTGTGTTGGATGCACAGTATGGCAGAGTGATAGATAGTCTGAATACTGTAGGCAGCAGGTAATACCAGTAGGCAGATGGATGGTCTCGAGCCGATGACAGAACATCTCCACCGAAGGAGCGTTTGTGATACTGTTACTGAATTTGATCCACTTGCTGATTCTCCAGCGTATAAAGTTGTCCCGCAGCACTGTTCTTCCGTCTCCAATCTGATATATCTTGGAACTGCCTCTGATGTGTTGGTCAGCATATTTATTTCCAAAACGTCGATACATATTCTTTATATTTGTAGGATTACAAAGCACTCGGAAATCAATTGTATGGATAGCAGGAACGTAGCAATATGTTGGTGGCCCACCATTATACGCCCTGTTATTAGTAATGTGGAGGACATGAGAACGATGGGCAAGGCTATGCAAGATATTACTGTAACACTAGTCGAACAACATGGATTTTTCTTCTACAATGAACATGAGGTGTAGCTTTATGTTGCATTGCATTGCTTTTTCGTGCACAACGTTTACATCACTTTTTACTCTGCATTGCGTTTTGTGAAGCTGATCTATTGACACTAATATGTAAGGTGTACTATATTACATTTGTATAAATATGATAATAACCTCAGTAACTAAATAGTAAATTATCCAAGTATTTTAGATTTAATGACAATTCATTCTCCTTATAAGGTCGAGTCAATTAACGGAAAATGCAACTGTGCCAATTTACTGGCATTATCACTGACTGATATTCCTTTTTACTGTTTTATTTGTTGACATAGTTACATTTAAACCATTGGTAAACCATTTAGTAGTTAGTCGGTATGCAGGACTATTAGAATGCAGTATTTCTCTCTTAAGCTGTCTTCTTTTATCCATATTTATAAGGGACAATGAACAAGTTGTTATTATTGTATTATGATCAAATTTCAGTACTTCTACTTAGGCTAATTCTACTTCGATACTATATTTTTTAAGATTTGCCAAGAATATTAGGAACAATTATTTTACTTCATGTGTACCAAGTATTTTTTCAATAAAAATCGATTGTTGATATTTAGCAATAATGTGGATGTACAAAAGTGAGACTAGTGAAACTGATACAGCATACACCTGTGAATATGATAAGTTCATTTACTTTCATAGAGGAATAATGTTGCAGTTTCCTCTGTCGCCTTTCCTTACTTGTCAGTATGAAGCAGAACCACAGGCACAGCTAGCTGCAGTGTTACTACTCGGTGGTGAGTGACTGTCGACTTGTATTATGCACTACACATAATTATAACAACATGTTGATGTTGATGTTGATAACTTTGCAAATCTCAATATAGTATAGTATGCAGTAACAATCAAATTTCATCTGCGTGTATGTCAGTACACATTAATTTAGGTTGTGTGCCCATTGTGTGATGCATGCATAGCAAAGCCGTAAACCCTCCGTGACATTATCCTACACAAACGAGGTGTCAATTGACACGGAGCTGAGTAGATTTATTCATAGAATGCAGAAACACAAACACTACCACCAAATAGGAAGGTCCTAACCCTATTTCAGGGCCCACATTGGGTATACGTAGAAAAGGAAAGAGGCTCCTTCCTCTATGCTGACGCACATGAAATAGGGCTAGGAAAGCGCTAAAATATTTGGTTTATATTATACAAATATATATTGAATTGAATATCTTATTGATTTACATATCGACAAAAACCCCTCTTATTACAGGGTTAGTGTTGCAGACAGGAAATGTGTGGCAATAACGGTGTTGTGAAGGGTAAAACCTGTGATTGTGACTTGTCACTTGTGAGTTATACTATGCATGTACATGTAAAACTACAATCGATCATGTAATATTTGTAAGTTACAGAGTTGTCAGTACTTGGCCAATATGAACAGACAACTCCTCGTAACCAGACAATCACTACATTACCGCCATAGGTTTCTTCTCCCGGTTTCTTGCCAGCCCGCATCATCAAGCTGTCTCTGATTTATGCTTAATTAATTCCAGTTTGTTGAACAAGTTAATTAACACATTTCTTATGTGATGAAAATAAATTTAGACAATACTAAATAGGCATATATTATTTAATTTAAGAAGACAGAACAGTATTACATGTTGACATTTTGATTTCCGGTCGGGGAATTGGAATTTCTCTAAAATTGTTTTATTAACTTTTCTGATCCTAGATCCTCGTTGTTTGTTTTTTAAACTTTGCTGATTCTTTATTTCATAACCATGAACGCATTGTGTGGTAGATTTGCAGCCAGTCGATTGTGCAATTCCGGTTTCACGAGTATAAATACAACAAAAGTGACTGCCTTTTCTTTAATGAGTGTCAGATTTAGAAAAAGAAGAGATCAACTACCAACGCGTGCACCTAGCAAAATCTATGATGTAAGACAGCCTACACCCAAAGATCCAGAAGAAATGGCATTTATTGAAGTGGAGATGAGACACTACAATACAAAAATTAAATCAATATAGTGAGTGCCCAATGACCACAACTGTTATAGTGTTATTAGTTATTACTGACCAACTCGATTTACCTCGATGGTGTGAATCGAGGTAGAATTTAGAAGAATTTATGCTAATTGTTAAGCAATAAGTTTGTGTCAGTGCAAGTTCAGTTTAGGAACTTGTCACTTGTGTTGCTGTATCAATTGG
>JAOQGN010089227.1:676-12099 GCA_027564295.1 Himantozoum antarcticum
TGTAGAGGAAAAAAGTGCAGGGAGATGGGGGGTTGGGAGTCCGGGGGGGGGGGGGGGGCAATTCCAATGTGGGCATCTCATCAACTGCATGCAAATCACTTTGTGGCAGATCCGTGAAATATATACAATACAAGTCACAAAAGTCACTAAGAAAAGCATTATTTACAATACATACATTACAGTGAGTGGCATTTGCTTCATTAAAATGATATAGTACGGAATATATCACACAGAAGGCAAGTCCAAAAAGAGGTAGTGCCAGCACACAGGTTCCAAACTTGCTCCAAGGAATAATGTAAATGCAGTCTCCATCACTGGAACTGTTGTTTCTTTGCTGAACCATATCAGTTGTAAATGAAATGTCTAAATATACAGACGCAGCTACAATAAATAAAACGTGTAGTCACAGTTAATATCGACTAATTAATAATAATTTTTGTGTTTTCCAATCGCACAATCCTTCATCTCACAATTGTAAACATTTTTCGATGATTTTCCCAGGTTTCAGCACACATTATCTAAGTCACTATGTAGCAGGTAAAATTTGAGCATAATATGTAGACGGCTAGAAGCTCCCCTGCGCCTGTTGTATCTGAGCAAACTAGATGGGCTATACCAGTGTAACGGTTACCTCATACCAGTGTATTATAATAAATGACGATGTTGACAAAGACGTTATTTCAGAATTGAAGTTTATCTCCATGGTAATTTCCTCTTGCGCCCAAGAGTTTCAATGGAGAAAGCAAGCAGGCATCGCAGTGAAAGAAAAACCGAAGGAAATGCGCTGCTTACACATACATTCATTTTTACATCCATTTACCTTCACTCTTTAGTCTTTACCAATATAATAGCTCTCCTCTGGATTGTGGTTAATAATCATGAAGTGACTGTTTAAGTCGATATGGTGTGATGACTTATTAAATAAAAAAAATTAAATATTTATTTAATTAAGAAGGAAAACAAAAATAAATTGACTAGATAGTAAATAGATTTAAAATTAAATAAATACTTAGTAAATAAATAATAACATTTGAAAGTCTATCCTGACTCTTCTATTCTTTGCTATGAAATTTACAATAAAACGATGCAACATCTTCTTCCAATCCAATGTCATAGTTGGAATGTGATATGGTGAATACAAATATTCCGCTCACAGTCACAGGCTGACTCCGGCTTGGATCTTCAGCTACGCTTAGTACTGTACTATTTAGTACATGTACATGTAGTATGATATGGTGTTGATCCATGGGTATGGTGTTGGGCCCAACACCATACAATACTACTTAGCATAGCCGAAGATCCATGTTGATGTTCTGTTGTCTCACTCTCACTAAAATTGTACACTTTGCCAAATAGCAGGAGGGTAGAAAGAAGAAGGTTTTGCTATATAATTTATTAGTTGTAGTGGCATATAGTAATTGAAACTATTTAAAGGTCTTGCTGCTTGAGAAATCAAGTGAACAAAGCACTTCCATAAGCAAAACTGTGAACAAATCTAGAAAGCCACTCTTCGATCTCTAGTACGCTCTGCATAACCATCAGCTAGCCCCAATAAAATCAAGTTAAAAGTGATATCCTCTCAAACGGCCAGTGGTTGAAAGTCAACGCATTGTGCTATTACCTCCAACGTTAGATCAATGCACTAGGCCTAGGACTGTGCTAGTGAGGTGTGAGCTAGGCCTTAGGACTGTGCTAGTAAGGCGTTAGCAATGAATAATATTTCATGGCTGAAACCATTCCATGGTTCGAAACTGCTCAAAGATTGACGAGCTGATGACAAAGTAAACATCTTTTTGGAAAAGCACTATCTGACAAGGCATATATCCCATGTACCATGAGGCTCTCCAAAGCAGCATAGGAGATCTCAGAACCAGGGGTCATTCCTATGAGAGTACCTTGACCTTTGTCCAGCACTAATACCCAGCAAGACTCAAACCTACCATCTACCATCAGGCCAACCACTCAACTGAAATTCGAAACGCATCACATGCTAGACCCAGTTTACTTCCTTTCTGCCATTTAGCACTGAGCATAATATGTAGGAGATTAACACAAAACTTCTCAATATTGGAGCACGAAGAGGATTTGACTTTCAATTGAATGATTGTTCCACAGCCTGCTGATAGATGACAGTGAATGTGTCTAGCCGCTTATTAGTTCTGGAGAAAGATTGATATACTCAGATAATAAATGGTTGACCCTGGTTCTGAGGTCTCCACTGTTGTTGTGAAGAAATTAATGGCAAATATGAATTCTGTTTTGCGAGATGGTGTTTTTCCAAAGGATGTTTATTTTAGCCAAAGACTGATAGCATATTAGTTACACTTGCCTGGTGGCTCATTTCTGGACTTCACATTTGCTTAGTTTTCAGTAATAGGGTCCCACACCTCATTGCCCCACTTGCATATACCAATGCTAGTATATAACCATGGAGGTATAAGACACAGCTTTGTGTACTTTGTCCACAGCATCTGTTACCGCTTTGTAGGAATGTGCGAACACTTTCAGTCTTTCCTGCTGTTAGTGCCAGCTGATCTTTCCAATCTCAGGTCATTTGAGAGGATGACACCAAGATAATTGACAAATAATTTAATCTGGCTAGCTAGTGATTATGCAAAGTGTGTTTAGTACATCTTATTTAGGGAGCAGGGATAGCTCAATGGGATGAACACATGAACATCACAAGGGTGACCCGGGTTGAATTCCCGTGTGTGCCACTTCACTTGATTTGTAAAACTTCAAGTGATTTGGTACACGACACGCTGTGCTATCAATGCTCACGGCCTCTGAGCAATGCTCTGAATCTGAAATTTGTCTGGGTGTGCTCTGGCCCTATCCTGAGGGCAAATTGGGCACCACCGTATATGGCAGTCGTGGCTTTGCCACAATGATTTCTCACTTGACAGATCTACTAACAGATTTTAACTTTAACTAGTGTATATATTATTTATTACTGTTTTATATTATTGTAATTTTTTTTTGTAATGTAAAATTTATTATTATTTTACATTATTAAATTTTGTAATGTAAAATTTATATGTAATGTCAAATTTTTTTTTGTAATGTAAAAGTTTACATTATTGTAACTTTTTTTGTAATGTAAAAAAAATGTATGTACAGTTCATACCATTCTTATACTGAATATATGGCTTATTATTTTTATCACAGAAAAGTCGTACGGATTTGCTCGTGTCCAAACGCCTTTAAATTTATATTCCATTACTACTGACTAATGAGTGAATTACAATTACCTTGTAATAATTTTTTTACATTTATTAATGTAATTATATTTACCTACTAAAATAATATTAGGCAGGGGACTCGGACATGGAAAAGCGTATGCATTGTCCTTGTGTTGGGTAGACAACTCCACATAGGTAGCATGGCTTCACAATAATTGGTGCAATACTAGATTGAACAATTATAATTGTACTGATCCCTATATTACTTTATGCTGTATATTACCATATGTGTGTTGTATGTGTGTACAACACATAACATTATGTGTTGTAATATTTTAGATCTTATGATGTTGACTCTGTAATACATTTGGTTGATCATGGAGATACGATATTGTGACAGCTTTCGACCTGTGGTAAATACTAATACACATACACTATTATATAATTATTTCTCTATTTACAGGTACTTGCTTATATTTGTCTGTGTTGCATTTGCAAATATTTTAATCCAAACCCAAATTCAACTAATTGTTGTCTCTTTCAGTGAATGTCTCTTATATCTAGTATTGTATGGAGATTTTTATGCTTTAGATGCAATGTATTTTTATCATTTTTTTAGTAGCCAATTTCTTGTTTTTACCATTTTCTCTTCCAATTGCTATGCATGCTCTAGAGTGCAACAACGCTATATATATATATTAGCAGTGGGCTTGTTAATTTGATAGTCATAAATAAATTGGGAGTTATCTGCCCCCAGTGACAGATAACTCCAAACTGTCCTGTGCTGTATAGTAATGGTTGCTCTGTAGTTCGTGGCTATTACATATATGCTTATTGCAGGATGAAGATGCCTACTTAAGAGATTTCATCAGAGCAGTAGAGCACAAAGATATGACATATGTCAAGTTTGTTGTGCCTATCATAAAGGTGAGCAAAGGACTATGATCTCTATTTACCTAGTAGTACCGTAGCATTATTAGTGATGTTGCATGATACTGAGATCTCATGTCTTCCTAAACTTGAGTACGTGTACTCAGTACGTGTGTACTCAGTAAACTTGAGTACGTGTATGGCACACTCATGTGCCAGAAAAATGATGTCTAATAAATTTCTTATACCTCATTTGAATGAAATTCCAAGATGATTATTCGTATCTCATAATCAGGCCAACGTGGAACTTCTGTAATTATATATATAGCTATGAGGCAGGTAGAATCGTATCAGTATGACATCATGAAACTGTCGCAGGCAGTGACTCGCTATGGCTTGCAAAGTGTTACTATCACATGGATAGAGATGGTGAAAATGGAAGATTGTATTTATTTTTATTTACTGATATTATTAATTATTTTTCTGTGCTTTTCAGGAAGAAAAATTCATGGTTGCTTTTTGCAAAAAATAATTTGTAATAAGTTGTACGTACAAGTTGTTAACTCATATTTAATGTACCGCGAGCTTGCAAGATTTGTTCTTTCTCCGGATTTATGTGCGCTTACTGTTTAACCCAATATTAGTGGATTTGGGCCTAGTACTGGGACCCTAGGCCAGGGTTGGGTCGCCTTAATAATTTAATGCGTTAATGACTTGCATTAGACATTAAATTACTAATGACTAATTTATTGGCTAATGACTTTTGTTAACGGGCATTAATTTAAGGACCTCATTGATGCAATATTTATAATCTTAGCAATGACCAGTTTAATGATAATGAAGATTTCTCTTGGCAGTATTGACTAATTTAATGGCCTATTCAAGTTTGATGACTGGCGATAATTTAATGATGTCGGTAATGAAGATTTCTCTTGGACAGTAATGACCAATTAATGACTCATGACATTTGCTAATTATGCTTTAATTTAATGGCCCAACTAATGCAATTGTTATGTGGAGCTAATGACCAATTTAATGACCAAGGCAAGTTTAATCAGCGGTAATAACTTAATGACCATAGTAATGAAGATATTCCTTGGACAGTAATGAGTAATTTAATGATCACCTGAAATAACTAATTGAACCCAACCCTGCCCGAGGCACTCCAGGGATTATTAATCATTGTGTGCTGTGTGTTGATAGGATCAGCAGAGAGAAGTGTGTTCAGCAGTAGATGGTTGTGGACATTATCTTCAGATATCTAAGGAAGATAGCTCCAAGTATGACCATATCTTAGCACATGCCCTACAGTTGGCATCGCATCATGGTTGCCTTCATATGGCCTCGTATTTAATAGAGCAGGGAGCTAATGTCAATGCCTATAATCAGGTATCTTTAGTTATTGAAAAATTAATCGCTTCTGACAGTTATTTTTGTTGTTCACAGGGTAGAATGTGTGCTACACTTTCAAGCACTGTCTGTAGATGTCAACGTAGGCTTAGGAGTACAAACATGAATTTTTTGTTTGAGACTTTCCATTGACAATTGAAATCGATTCTCACAATCTGGTGGCATTTGCTCTTAGTTGTTAGCTCTTGCTATTATAGACAGGTGACACTTGCTGTTAGTTTCTGTTAGTATGATATGGACAGGCGACACATGCCCTTAGTTATCAACTGTCACTATTCTTCAATATTATATAGACACACCTGCTCTAAGTTGTCTACTGTTACTATTATATAGTCATGTGACACTTGCTCTAAGTTGCCTTCTGTTACTATTATAATATAGTCATGAATTTGTGACATTTGCTCTAAGTTGTCTTCTGTTACTATTGTCTAGTCCGGAGATACTGCATTGATCAAGGCATGTGAAAGAGGGCATGTAGATGTGGCAAGGCTCCTGCTGGATTCTGGAGCAGACATAAACCAGATCAATCTAGTGGGTTCTAGTGCTCTCCTGTGGGTGTCCAGGGTGCACAGTGACAGAAGATTTGATGTTGTGAAGCTGCTACTCAGCTATGACAATATATCTGTAGACATCGCATCTCATAAGGTGTGCTATTTGCTTGTTTGTTTGTGTGTGTGTTGTGCCTGTTTGCTTGTGTTAATGATACTATCCCGTGTGATACCCATAAATTTGTTGACAACGGCTAATTCCTCTATGTTGACATCTGCTATGTCCTAGATATTGACACCTGCGATGACCTAGATATTATTATTATTTATTTCTTGATGACTGTTTATATACTCCTCAGAAATGGCAGCTAGTCATTATATTAGAAGATTCTTTATAATAAAATTAAATATTGTCTTCAGTTATAAAAATTCTAATTGCTGCAGCACTAAATTGCGAAGTTGCGCTTTGCTTATTGCTTGGAATAGAATTAGACAGGTATCCATACAATCATGTCATTGGCGACGTAGCAGGCGAGAGTTGTGCTATCATGCTAGTTATGCAGTCATGCATGCAAGTCATGAAGACAGATAGATTGGTTGTGTGATTTTAGCCATCGTATGTATCCGTGCTAGTCGCACAAAGGTTGTTCAGTCCTCAACTTTCGTGAGATACACATTTAGACTTGTTGCTGCAAGCATGCTTCTATTTCTCACACACTCTCACATACTAAACCGTGCTAATCATTTAACAGGTAACTCCCAATATATAAAACTGCTCCTGATGCTAATGACGTGGATAGATACCAGGCTTTACAAGCCTCAGGCTTATGTAAAGCCAAGACCATGGATTGCAATACTGGCAATAGCTGACATGCCTCGGTTTCTGGATTTCACAATTCCCTGATCAACGCACCCCATCCAATTTCTCAATTTATCTTTACACGCCTCTTACACTGCAGCCACTGTTAGATGCCATCGTAAAAATTGTTAAAAATTTTAAAATTAGCATTAACTTTTCAAAGTTAAAGTTAAGTTTCAAACGTCAAAGTCAACTTTTTACCATTGTTATCGGTGTGTATATTTTAGCGAGGTAGAACAGCTTTGCACTGTTCAGCTGAAAGCGATGCTACCGGAGAGATATGTAAAGATTTACTGGACAAAGCTGCTACAGTTAATATACATGATCACGAGGGGGCAACTCCACTTCACTTGGCAGCGGAACGTGGTCTGCTCACCAATGTACAGCTACTGGTCCAGTACGGAGCTCATATCAACATACAGACAGACAAGGTACTGACAGCTCCTGGCTTGCTGCTTGGGATGTGCCAATACGCTACATCCATAATACAATGCTAGGGGTGTGCCAATACTCTACTTCCACAATACAATACTAGGGATGTGTCAATACGCAAACTCTACAATACAATACTACGGATTTGCCAATACACTAACTCCACTATACAATTTGGTTGTCAATAGAGATATTACAATGAAAACAATTGAACACTATACTTTTCTTAATGGCGTCAATGAAAATTGATTATACTAATCAATTGTTATTTCAACCCTGATATTGAAAACGTTTGGAGTTCTGTTACTTTTCCGAAACTAGTTGTAGTTGTAGCTACATTATGTGTAACTAATAGGGCTCAACCGTTACCTAGAAATTAGTCCAAATTAATGTTGAAAGCGCAAAAATAAATCTCAGTTATTCATCTAAATGAGTCTACTGTGATTTATGCATTAGCAACTATAACTATGGTTCTTCAGTAACATGACATGTAACTCTATGCATTGCATGTAGCATGTTGCTCTAGTTGCATGTGACAGTAATATGTACTAGTATTTGAAGTTATCTTTCCTTTGATATAATTGTTAAAAGCGAGGAACACTCCACATATATAGCACCAACATTGAAAACATAAACTCATGTTTTGTTTGCAACCCATAGTACATCGCTATAACAGCGCATCAACTTATTTCACTTTTATGTTATAAACTTCTAACTAATCCAGTCTGGTTGACAAACTGATTTACTGGATTTTCGTTCCAGTTAATCTTCAAACTGATCAGATCGCGTTTATCGTAAAAATAACGCAATACAGTCGCAGCATTTGTAGCTAATGTGCATCTACAATGGCAGTGGTAGGTACGTGGCTATGCGTAGTTGCTCATAATTTACACTGCCACTGATATCTTAATTGATGTATTTGTTTTAGTTTGGAATGACAGCGTTACATACAGCAATGAAGGAAGGTCATGTGGCCACTGCCATCCTGCTGTTAAAGTCTGGTGCCGATTTAACTATAAGAGATTCAGTAAGATTTCAATCGATTTCATATGTCAGTTGTGTGACGTCAGGTTTGGTGTTGTAACCATTCGCTCACTGCTGCTCATTTCCGTTTACTGCCACTCGCTGTAGCCCACTTCCATCCACTACCGCTCACTGTCGCTCACTGACAATCACTGTCGTCCACTACCGCTTACTGTTGCTCATTGACACTCATTGACACTCGCTGTCGTCCACTACCACTCACTGTATCTACACTAAGTTTAGTGGCCAACTTTTAAGATTTATAGGACTAAGTACAGGACAGGTATAAATAGGTGCAGGTATAGGTATTGGACTAAGTACAGGTATAGGTACAGGTATAGGTGCAGGTATAGGTACAGATATAGGTGCAGGTATAGGTACAGGTGCAGGTATAGGTGCAGGTATAGGACTAAGTACAGGTATAGGTATAGGTATAGGTGCAGATATAGGTATAGGTACAGGTATAATAGGTGCAGGTATAGGTGCAGGTATAGGTATAGGACTAAGTACAGGTAAAACTTTGCTAGTCAATCTCAATCTGTAGCATTCTTCCTACGACCAGTCTAAAGTGATTGTATAGTAGACATTGCAGTATGTGCCGCCGGTATTGTAAAGTAGACATTGCAGTATGTGCTGCCGGTATTGTACAGTAGACATTGCAGTATGTGCCGCCGGTATTTTCTGGTGATTTCCAATACACTATAGAGCAACTTGCATTATGTTATGTGATAATACCCATATTGTTACCTAATATCAGACAGTGCTTGCAGTATGCTGACTTTAGACACAAATGTCAATAAGTACTGCTAACTAATATCAGACAGTGCTTACTATAAATACTGGCTATAGACACCTGTCAATAGGTATTGCTACCTAATATCAGACAGTGCTTGCAATATACTGCTGTCAATAGGTACAGCTACCTAAGGTCAGACGGTGCTTACAATATACTGACTTTATACATCTGTCAATAGCTATTGCTACCTAATATCAGACAGTGCTTACAATATACCAAACTTCTACTAGGATCTGTAGCCTGTAACTGTTGCAACTATCTACTAGTACAGGTACCTGTACATACAGAATGAATCGAAGAAAAGTCAAACCACTGACCATTGGATCACAGTTGAGACACTCTACCACTTGCCTACTACTAAGCCACTCTGCTGATGTTATGTGATCACATCCCTGACGCTACTGCTACTACCGCCACATTACTTATTGTCACACTTACTCTATGTTACAGTCTACTTACTCTATGTTACAGTCTACTTACTCTATGTTACAGTCTACTTACTCTATGTTACAGTTCGGTCAGACAGCCCTGGAAAGAATGAGACGGTATTCCAAGTTATCAGAACATTACGAACACCAACTCTTAGAGGAATATGTGGAGGAGCATCTAAATAATCTCACTAACATTGAGGTGGGCTGATACTTTTGTTGGCAGACTACCTATTCGTACCAGATACTATGTGTTCGCATTAGGCACTATCTTTATTGCTGTGCTGGCTAGATCTCTTTGTTACTTTGTCACAACCATCTGTATTATAAAGGGGAATTCTCCCCTGTTTTTTGTAACTGCTTGTTCCTACATGACACCGGCTGCCTCTGTCCTCAACTCTGACAGGCCGTTCCTCTTAGCTCGTTCCTGACAGCCCTTCCCTTACAGCCCATCCCTTACAGCCCGTCCCTTACAGCCCTTTCCTTACAGCCCGTCCCTTACAGCCCGTTCCTGACAGCCCGTGCAGTATCAGTATCAGAACGAACAGGTATTACTGTATTGACAGGGTGTTTACTGTATTGTATTATAGAATTACCAGAGCCATATAGTCTACTATATGGCTCTGAGAATTACCAGAATGAACAGGGTGTTTATGTTTACTAGGTTGATGCACATCCCCCCCCCCGTGGTAAATTCCTGGTAATTAACAGGAATTCCGAGGAACAGTTTTAGTAATTAACAGTAATTATCAACACTTCTCAAAGTAGTTACCAAATTTTACTTAAAATTTACCAACACTTCGTCATAGTTCTTAGGAATTAGTAGCAAAATAATTATTCATACTTACTAGGAATTACCATTACTTATTAGTAAGTTCCTATAAATTATATTTCCTCAAAATTAACAGTGATTCCACGTTTTTAACACAATTTCTCATCACTTATCACAACTTCTTATTAGTTTTACTGAAGCAAATTACTTTAACTTCCTCTAATTTTCTAAAACATATTGCTAATTACCTGGATAAATTGTAGTAAGTATTTGGAAGTTTTCGACAATTTATTTCTGTTTTTTGTGGGGTTCCCCTAGGCTTGTTTGAAGGGGAGGGGTGCAAACTCAATAACTTGATGATGAATGGATACAGACCGATTGAGTTTTCTCGCCAGATTTTGACATCATTATTTGTGATCATTACGTTATTTCACTGGTTATGTCATAATCATACTGTATTGCATTATAGAATTCCCACAATGAACAGGCTGTTTACTGTATTATTTTATAGTATAGCAGAATGAACAGGCTGTTTACTGTATTATGTGAGCTGATCACAGCAGAAGATAATTGGACTGCATTATTTAATGAATTATTTCACAGGTGAGTGCTACCATGTAGAGTGTCGTCCCGCTTAGACCCCTCAATGAAAAAATTAATGTTCCTTTTATTTAATAATTGCGTGTACAAGCCAAAATTTGGGCACACCCATATATTTAGCATTCACATCGTGTTGCATTAGTGCATCGCATTAGTGCGTTGCCTTAGTGCATTGCATTAGTGCATTGCGGTGTTGTGGTGCTACTACTTTGCAGCACACAGAGGGTGTGTTTGTGCGTTGCCATGCACATTTGACATGTTCAATTTATCATGCCGAATGCGCATGGCAAAGTACAAATACACCCTCTGCATGCTGCAAAATGGTAGCTTTATAACACCGCAATTGCGTGAACTCTGAAGTACCCTGTGTCCAAACCTTAAGCTGCTCTATCTTCAAACTGTAATACAAGGAAATATTTTAGTGACAGACGACTGCAGACAGCTATCTTATGCTATCCTTTGCCTTCTGAGCGTTTATGAGGAAGGGTTTAACAGATAGCATGCAGTGTTTCCGGGCTACTCGCCATATTGTTGTACATTCGAATATTGACAAAACTATTGAA
>JAOQGN010089448.1:0-12097 GCA_027564295.1 Himantozoum antarcticum
ATTAATCTAATTTATGAATAAATATTTCTGTCTACTACTTGTATAATGTAAATTACATGTAAATATTTTTTGTCAGCCGAAGTTTGACAACAATTATCTGAGCATGGGCAGTCGAACTATGGAATTTGCCTCATTTGGATAGGCCAACCTCTCCTTTTTGACATGTTGATCTTTGAACACTGATTTGGCTCCCTAGCACTGTGTTAATATAGCACCTGTATGCTCGTGTCACTTACACTGCACATTGCACACTGTACGTTACAGGATATCTGGCAAGAATTGAAGACCTGCTAAGACAAGGAGATGATGTGAATGAATTGGACTCTGACGGCACATCACCTCTACATTGGGCTGCCATCAACAATAGGAATGAAATAGCCAGGTACACCTTCACAATGAGATTGACCTGTGATGTAATGCTGTGGCTTATCCATCATATGGTGTTCATGAATACATACACTACACATATACATAAACAAAGTTGAGTTTATACCAGGCCGACCCCAACACCGATTTTGGCAACTTTGAGAAATCCATTTAAATCTGGCCAGCGTAAAAGACAAGACGGAGACGGAGCAAGACGGATATAAAGTCGGAGGCGAAACGTTTTCAACCCACCAGTGTTGGTTCGTCTTGTCGGCCGTCTTTTTTATCACGTGGGCTCAATCTGTCCAATAGAATTGGCGATAGTTTTATGTAAACGTATGCAAATATCACCCGCTAAACCCTGCGCATTGTGCTTCTTTGCAGTTAGGTTTCATTAAAATATGAAAAAGATGTTGGTTAGCTGAAATAGTATTCGTTTTTACTTATTATTTAGGAGATTGAGGACTATTAGGACATTCCATCGCTACATATTATATGTAGTAAGAATCTACAGTAAGTTCTGTAATTCAATTAAGTTTGTCTCATGCATTTGCAGGCACCTAGTACATTAGAAATTGCCATTTTTAATCATGTTCAAATGGCCATTTCTATATAGAAAACGTATCGTCTTGGTCGGCCCAATGTAAACAGAGAGAATGACAATCTCCGACAATGACTCAACAAAAACGGAAATCTTTTATTGAGACTGGATCGGCCAGTGTAAACTCAACTTTACGCATCAGCCCACTAGTTTTCAGTACCTACCTACCTTGAGATGGTTGATCTTACTGTCACAGTGTCTGCTTTGGAGGCAAAGGAGATTTTCGTGAACGGGGACATTTCTCTTTTGGTTATTTTATCTATCTTTTGCTTGTCTTAGCTTTTGGGTTTGTGGAGTTTCCCACAGTGGCACATTTCTTCCTAATAATTACGTTGAGTTTAGTTTCTATTATAAAATACTTTGACTATGGTCTTCTGAAAGGTGATTCACGTTTGCGTCGATATTGATAATGCTGAGCGTATTATTACAATTTATTATTGTTTGGTTCATATTCTATTGTTTAAGCTGATAATTCAATAGCTGAGCTAGTCAAGGGAAACATACCTGGCCCCTGGTATTTGACTGCTATTCACAACACAGGGAGCAACTTTAGGGCTAAGAATCTTGCCATGAAATCTTAGCAGAGGAATATTTAGTTGACCACAGCCAGCGGGGGTTGAACCCAGTACCTCACGAGCAGGATCCTACGACTCTCAAGTTCTTGGATATTCCCTTCTCAAGTACTTGTGTACTCCCTCTTGTAGTAATTGTAGACTTGCAGTTATGACACACTACATATTGGACATAAATTGCACACTTGCCATAGCCTCTGGTCATTCTGTGTGATGAGTAGGCTGTGATTTGTAGCCAGGTAGTGAAGTAGTTTTGATGTTGCTGAACCATGTTGCTACTTTTGTTTAATGTTGATGATTGTTTTATTTGTGAAGAGAACGATTTCGAATTCCCATGATTTATTGGATTGAGCGATTGTTTGTAAGCTAAATATTGGAACGTAATTTCATGACTGAGGATGGCTGTTCACATTTGATATATGTACAACTCATGTACTATATTTCTAGCTTCAGTTCTATTCATTGTTAAAATCCTTTGTCTGATATGTTATTAGATCTTGGAATACCTTTGACCCTCTAGCTTCAGGCTTGCACACAAAGCTAAGGTATAATAGTATGCAAGCTTCAACCCAAGGCCCGTTAAATAGGGCGCGTTAGCACAGCAGTAACTAAAAGCTTGTCCCAGGCAATTTAGTGTTGGGAAAGAAAAGCATGATCCTCCCCTTGCTAAAGAGCCTGAGACAGGCTATAAATGTATATGGTAACATGTAGGCCTACCATGCTTTTTGTTTGTTTCATTTCATCCAACAAGCTACGTTACATTACTGAAATATGAAAAGAAAAGGATGATGAGGCCCACGGCCGTTGTACAAATGTACTACACGGTAAATAATAGTCCTGTATTTGATAATCACAGATTGGTTCTTTGTAATACAACATTTTTCTTTGTCGATGACGTTCCCTACCGTCTCTCTATCTTATCTCCGTGTAGTTGATAGTAAACTCAGCTTGCTCCTTTTCACATTAATCATCCATTGACGTCAATTTAATAATGATGCTTATGAATTTGTAATGTAAAATGTTTAACTTGTTAAACCTTAACCTGTTAAACTTAGAGCCAGACAAAGCGTTTGTACTAAATATAAGTAGCTTGGGTTCCAGTGCTCGGCTACTAGGCATACTGCAACAGCAACCACCCTGCAACAGAACATAGTTACCTGAAGCTCTATGATAACGCAGCGAAAACCTCAGAATTGTAAGTTGTTTATAGAAATGGTGTCGTGATGGATGTTATACCAATTCAACTGTGAGCAGGTGTTTAGTCTGACTATAATACTATTGATGCTGTATTGTAGGTTATTTATAGAGAATGGTGCCGTGATAGATAAGGTTGGCGGGACACTAAACTCTACACCCTTACATTGGGCCACAAGACAGGGACACCTACCAATGGTAGTGCAGCTCATGAAGGCTGGTGCTGATCCTACTGCAGTAGATGGTGAAGGTATTTATAGCATACTTATATGTACAATAGTTATGTCACACTGTTGTTAGAAGTTGGGGTTTCTGTTTGTTTTGGGATGTTAAATTCTGTTGTTTGTCTCACAAGTGAGAAATTCTTGTGGCTGAAGCTAACGCTGCCATTATGTACGGCGCCCATTTGCCCTCAGTTTAGTGCCGGAGCACACCCATGCAAATTTCATAAATTTCAGGTTCAGAGCCTTGCCCAGAGGCCTTAGCATTGATAGCTCAGCATGTCCCCTAATCGCTTGTCTTTTTACAAATCAAGTGGGGTGGTACGCACGGGAGTCGAACCTGGATCACTTGCGTGATGGTCTGTGTCCTAATTTGAGTGAGTCCTTACTCCCTAGCGGGGACTTTTCGTTCCATTTTCCGGGTTTCATTTACTATTTGCGAGAAAATTTGATAATCTGGTTGGTATTTTACATGCTCACACATTAGCTTCATATCGATAACGTGTGTTTCGGCTTTTGATTGGCTAACATTGCAGTGTCGTTGCTCATAGTTTCGTGGGACGTTTCATCTCTCATCTATCTGTACTAGGACTAGGGGTTATTATTCTGTGCGAAGGCTCAGGCTGTCATATGCGGCCTGAGCGTTCCTCTCAGCAGGAAGTATTGAGGCCCCCTTGAGGGCCCTCTTCTACTCTAACCCTTTATACTGAATGATAAGCCAGGACACGATGCTTAGTCTTGTTGACAAACTATGTTAAAGATATTTTTACGTGGGTTCAAACCTGACCTAGTGCCAAAGATTTTTGCTTTAGATTTTATAGTGTTATACTTTTTTTTCGTTACACTAATTTTTAATGAGTGAACAGTCCCAATAATTAAAAAAGAACATGATTAGGCAACAGACATTAAAATAACTTATGTATCGCATGTTACAATTTAGCAAAATCATCAACTCGTCTAACAATATAATGCCAGAATGACTACTTTTTGCTTGGAATCATTTCAAAACCCAACGAAGGTTCCTCAGTTATTGTGGAATCGGTGGAATTGAAGAAAGCCTAACCTGAACTGAAATATTTTAAAATCGTTCCAGGCTTCCAGTCTTGGTGAATATGCTCTATCGTTATGGGGATCATTTTATTCTAAAATGCAACTGGAATACTTAACCATGCCGTAATCACTACTCAGAGTGCTATATACTTTCCATGTAACTCTTGTAGGCTATCAGTGCATACATTTATCTAGTATGTTTGGTCACAGCAAGATTGTGGCATATTTGGTTGCTAAGGGATTCGATGTGGACACCCCAGATAGAAATGGCATGACTCCATTAATGTGGGCATGTTATAGAACATCCAGGTAAGTGGTGCCAACGACCCAGCATGCTGTACACTGTCCAGCTGTACTATGTACAGTGTAAAGCTGTACAGTGTACAGCTGTACAGTGTACAGCTGGACAGTGTACAGCTGGACAGTGTACATACATCCAGCTATATACATACAACTATAGATTTGATGTACATACAGCTATAGAATACATGCTAGGCTATGTGTTCTATACTAGTGATATTCTGTTATAGCTTTGCTAGGCTATGTGTTCTATACTAGTCATATTCTGTTATAGCTATGCTAGGCTATGTGTTCTATACTAGTGATATTCTGTTATAGCTTTGCTAGGCTATGTGTTCTATATTAGTGATATTCTGTTATAGCTTTGCTAGGCTATGTGTTATATATTAGTCATATTCTGTTATAGCTATGCTAGGCTATGTGTTATATATTAGTCATATTCTGTTATAGCTATGCTAGGCTATGTGTTCTATACTAGTCATATTCTGTTATAGCTTTGCTAGGCTATGTATTCTATACTAGTCATATTCTATTATAGCTTTGATCCCATGCGACTGCTGATAACTCTGGGAGCTGATGTAAACAAGAAGGACCTTGTACACGGACACACACCATTACATTGGGGTCTACTAGTTGGTAGCCATACAGCATTAACCCAAATATGCAAACAGAATGTAGACCTCAATGCTCTCAATGCTACAGTATGTTGTTCATAGTATAGTATGCCAACTGAAAGAATGTATGGTGTTGACACATACCTTTAGTTTGCCACCACAACACTTGCATGTATGGTTATATCATCAGTTTGCTATAGCTGTAAATTGGGAAGCAGCTTGCAGAGTCTCTGTTGAAAGTTGTGGATTTACATAATTAACCGAGTCTGATATTGTATTTGTGAAGGTCGTAATGTGAAGGTCGCAATGTGAAGGTCGTCCATTGCTTTATGCAATGTAGGGTTCATAGATTTATATCTGTGCTTACCCAAATAGACAGTTACTTGGTCATATGCATATATGAAAGCACAATTATCGTGCACCTACATGTAATTTTCAGATCTATGACTTATAGTTTGGATGCCAAAGTGTTACGAGTCAACAGTATGTCGGTGTGACTGACACTCCCCATCACACGGTATGTTGGTGTGACTGAAACGCTTCATCACACAGTATGTTGGTGTGCCTGACACACCCCATCGCACGGCGCACTCTGATCAACTCCATTGTTATTGACTACCTAAATTGTAGTCTACTCCTACAGCGACTTCTGGTGGAAATTTAGAACCTTGGAGATGGTGTGGTTAGTCTATTTGCTTATTGCTTGTGTAACATTTGCATGTCTGCTAATCATGTACTTGTTTTTGTAGGGACAGTCTCCGCTAGATATTGCTAAAACTAAGAAGAACAGATGGCTTATTAATAAGCTGCAGAAGCAGAGACTGGAGAAGGGATTTGTTATGACGGGGGCACTTAACCGGAGAACTCAGTACAGCAAGGTCTGTATAAATAGTAGAAGTGACTAGAGACAGGGGGAAGGGACCGCCTAACATAAATACAGCGGTATTTATGTTAGGCTAGTGAAGTATGAGTTTGCTAAATCACACGAGTTGCATGAGTTCGCATGGCATAGATTATCCATTTCTTCTTTGTTCTTGTGTGTTTAGGCAGAATTATATGATAGCGCATCCATTTCATCTATTTGTAGGAGTTTAGGCAGAATTACATGATAGCCTATCCATTTTTCCTATTGTGGGCTGTTGGCTGGACGTTTGAGATGGATTACTGGTGGTGCCACTGGTGGTCACGGTTGTGTATACTTGTATTGTTATTCTTCACATGGAAATACTCTAAACAGTAAGTGAGCAGTTGAGCATAATAATAATAATATTACATGTAATAATAATAATAATAATAGCAATAATAGCAATCATAATCATAATAGTAATTTATTGTCCTCGCCAACCATAATATTGTAAGTGTTAATCGAATAGCACCAGGAGCCAGTCGAAGGAATCCCATTGCACATAGTGTGATATTATTATTAGTTCAATTGGCAACGAGGAAGGAACAAACCCTTCTATGACAAAAACCTCCGGTGGAAAGCGTGCTACCAACTCTGCCATTTCTTCAATATAATCTTTTGCTGAAAAAATTTACCTTATTGTACCTAATACTTGTAATATCCACTCTCTTGCAGGGCATGTTGGTATCACTTGGTGCTATGATTGGCACAAGCATGCTCTGCCAGTCAATCCCATACACTGAGGGCTTTGGTGCTAAGCATATGGCATGGATACTACACAGTGGTACTGTGGGTGCCGTCATAGCCCCCCTCTGTCTGCTAGGTGGTCCACTACTAACTAGAGCTGCTATGTACACTGCTGGTATTGTCGGAGGTATGAATGGTATAACTTAATGACTACTGTATATCACAAAGACCCGTCAATCACGCTTATTGAATTGTTAGATTAGATAGATTAGATTTATTGGTAACTAAAACCACAGAGTAGATTCATAAACAGGCTTTTGATGGCGGTTTCTGAACAACTTTTTCATTTACGCTAAGTTCCATTTACATCATAATGAAAGCATTTATTGCTACGATGGTCGGTACGATGGTCGGTGCGATGGTCGCTATGATGGTCGCTATGATGGTCGCTATGATGGTCAGTAAAATAGTAATATTAGGATGACTATGATCTTTTTAAAATTGAGCTACAATAACTAAAAATTCAATTATTCACCAAATTTTCTACATTGAGATAGTTGGTACCCTTCAAAATTGATAAACTTACTACTTCTGGTATTTCGTTAAATATTACAACTGCAAATTTGCAGTTACAGAGATCCGAAAAAAATTTATAAAATGTAAAATAACATGATTATTGCTTGTAATGATGAAGCCATTTTTAGCACCATTTGAAAGGTTGAAGTGTTTTGTGTCGGGAAGACATTTTTCAATTGCCGTGTTTAAATTTAAATGAGAAGATTATTGATGAGATTAGCATCCACCCTGGCTTAACACTTGACCTGCTGATACCTTGACCTGCTGATAGTGTTCACCTTGACATTGCATGATTCCAACTCAGAATGTAACTAGTGGGCTGTTCAAATATCCTTCTAGTTTATAATTTGGTTGTTGAGCCCTTGCTGCTGAGCCTATTCATGGTCCCTGACATAGTACGCTATAAGATTTATGTATCTAATCAAATATAACCGCTACATATATTAAGTCGATCACCAACACACTCAGGGTGCCACCATGGACATGATAATATAATTATAATACATACCGTTACGTGCTAACGACATTAGGTTAGGTTACGTTATGTGCTATAATATGGTGGCTATATGGTGCAAAACTAATCTTTAGCAGTGCTGACAAGAGAGCGTTGGAAAGAGTCTTTACCCTGCGAGTGGACTCTGTGATACTGAATATAGCCTTGGCTCTGTGCATGTTTATATGCTAAATGTAGCCTTAGTTACAGCTGACTTTATTTGTTGCATTGCAGGTCTCTCCTCCATTGCGGTCTGTGCCCCTAGTGAAAAGTTCCTCAACTGGGGAGCTCCGCTAGGTATGGGATTTGGACTCGTATTTGTTGCATCACTTGGTAAGTTTGCTGATCTAGGCTTGCATAACTTTTATATTTGCTCTGTTACTGTATACTAGAGATTGTTTCAGTCAATTGCAGTAGAATTCTATCAATTATTACAAGTAGACATAAATGGAGATACCAGCAGAAGCTTTGGTGTTGTATGAGCAGGTGTAAATAGCAATAACAAGACACACAATGTGTACTGCACAAGCACACAATACCAAACAATTGTTTTGTATTATATGCTTGTATTATTGTCTTCACCAATAAAGTCTGCTAATTCAGTTTTGTGCTGGGGATTCGCTAATTGGACCTGTAAGTGCGCTAGTCATGTCTTCCTGTAGCTGGAGGGTATGTCTTTATTCGTGCTACAGTGTTTAAACTTTAGATCTGAAGATCCTTGGTTGCTGAACCACTCGGCATTTAGTTGGAGCTGTTACATAATACATAGTAACACCTCACACCTGTTACACCTGCATCCAGCCTTGTGCCAGTTTAGAGCCTGAAACAATATCAACAAATTGTGTACATAGTTTGTGGAGTTGTTTTCTATTCCTGTTCTTAAAGCAAGAGAAGATAACTTCAATATAGGTTTAAAATTTTCAACTTGCTCCATTATATCTCTATAATTATGTTGCTAATAGCTACTGCAATGCAGGGAACTGCAGGCGATATGCATTCTCTCATATTACCAGGTAATGATGGAGAATACAGAAAACCTGCACTCACATCCATAATACATGTATTACATGATAGTTCTTGTAATAGCCAATAGTTTGCTATTTATCCGCCAGCATTAGTAGCCAACTCGGTGTGACGCATCCGTCATCAGTTTTTGAAGTACTTTTGACCCCAGCCCACAACCCCCATTAGATATGGGGTTTGGGGTTTGAGATAAATAAACACCCCAGGAGCTAATGGATGGATGTGACACTCACTCCACACCCCAAGAGCTGATAGACGGATGTGACACTCATGCCACTAATTCAGATTCAGATGCATTAGTACCTAGCTAATTCATATTTTCAAGACTGCTAGTAATAATTATGATGATGTTAATGATGGTAACCCGTTGGCAGAGGCTACGCGCTGAGGCTGGCTACAGAATGCCATACATGATTATTGAGACAGGACAAAAACTTGCAGGTTGTACTTGGGCCACAAACCCATGTCTTTGCAGATAACTTGTGTCAGTGCTGACATGTGTGCTTGAAGGAAACTGGTGTGCTTGAGGGGTGGCTTGTTTGTTTGAGGGGTGACTTGTGTGCTTGAGAGACGATTTGTGTGCTAATGCTTTTGTGCTTGAGGGGTGACTTGTGTGCTAATGCTTCTGTGCTTGAGGGGTGACTTGTGTGCTAGGCAAGTTGTTCTCTTGGATCTATATAGGGTTAGGGTCAGCACTCCTTTTCCTCAGGTCAAGATTGTGTTTGTCTGGTATTGTGAGCTTGTATTACTCTGTTTCCTGTGTCTTCACCTGAAATGACACTATCACTGCTACATGTTGTAGCAAGTGCCGTCTTACCACCTACTACGGCTCTTGGCGCTGGCCTGTATTCCATCTCCGTGTACGGTGGGCTCGCTGTCTTCTCTGGTCTGATGCTATATGACACACAGAAAGTGATGAAGAATGCAGAACAAACTCCCCCGAACTCTATACCCCCTTTTGACCCAATTAACAGGTTTGATCTTATATTGATTATTCATGCAGTCTTGAGCTGCCGTGTCATTGCCAACATTGTTGTTGAAATGCACAATTAGTGTTACGACAGTCCAATTTCTTTTTTAATTTAGTTTGATGGTTTATATGTAACGGTAAGAATATCTTGAATCTTGGTTTGGGCTTGCATACATAAATTATATAATTTAGTAATTGTGTTGCCATAAATTTTATTGTGTGAGGTTTTCACATTATCGTTATCATTTCTAGTATTTTACTGTAATGCTTGTTCTCATTGGACAGATCGTTATTTCTAGCCTGATATTTAATTGGTCAACTTTAGTCGGTCAACTTTAGTCGGTCAACTTTAGTCGGTCAACTTTAGTCGGTCAACTTTAATCGGCCAACTTGGCATCATCTTCCAGGGAGCCCTGCATACAACTTGCCATCACACTGTGATTATAATTATGGGATGTTTATAGGCTGGAATATGTCATTGCGACTAGGTAGGGGCCTCAGTACCCACCCCAAATTGTGATGTAAAGAGTTTGTATGTTGTTGTAGCTGCATGGCTATCTATATGGATGCTATCAACATATTTGTAAGAATAGCCATGATATTAGCTGGCGGAGGAGGAAAGAAGAAGTAAGGTGAAGGCAAAGTTAGTCCAGTGACAGAGTTTAGTTACACACACAATAACACAGACAACACCGACAATAACTGTTATATACTCATGTTGTATCAATTTCCATGCACCTTCGTCAACAATTATATAACTTCATTACAAGATGAGTTATTTGTATCAATAATAAGCTATAAAACCTTCTACGAATAAAAAAATAAATATATTTTTTATAACATCTTTATTATGGATTGCATCAAAGTATCGACCTGTTTCGGTTTTATTATTGAACCTGATTTGGTTTTATTAATTTCAGTTAGTCAATAAAACTTGATGTTATGATAATCTTCTACCGTGATATAATTGGTTGGCCGGTAAGAGTATATTGTTAGTACAGGCTAACCTGTCCTAACCTGGCTAACCTGTTCAGTGTTCACACAGTATGATTCCAGGATTCTCAAGCTTTGGGAATTGAACATCTGAGTAAAGGTGCGCATATGACCATAAGCCGTCAATGTTCTCAGCGAGAGGTGCCATATACTCCTGAGGATGTTGTTTTGACAGAATTTTTGTAAACTGCATTTTAACAGAGTTTTTGTAAACTGCAAATTGTCTATTGGATATTGCCATTTTAATGGCCAATGGCAGATGGAGCACATTGTGTTGCAACTTGTGCAACTAAACTGTTATGATGTCTAATAACTGTACTTTGTTTTTATAGCAATGGGATTTTCACCAAAGACAAATATTTTTATTATGATAATTATTTCAGAAAACCGGAAGTTTCCAAAAGTAAGGAACCAAAATCTGAAAAACTCCGATAAAACCTAAGAACACTGTGATTCTATGAATAAGCATTGCTATACGATACAGGATAGCTACAGCACGCTCCCACTACACTTGCACCATTGTACTCTTTATCGATTTTTATTGTATTATATTATTATATGGTACTATTAACTTATCAGGCGTTTCACAAATCACTTCGCTAGATATTCTTTAAAACTTAATGATTGCCAGTTGAACACAGAACACGTTCGCCGGTGATTTGGCCGAAAGAGACCTGCGGAATAAGCTATATTTTAACGTTGAAATCACTGTATTACAAGTGACTTCAGTTATTGTGACTTCAATTCGTGTGTCATTATTACGAAATCAGCACCCACAATGGAATTGTCCACTCCTAATTCGTCTTGCATTCCTTGAAAGAAATATAATTAATTTTCATAATAATTCATTTGTAGAACATACAACATCAACAGGTTGGGAGTTATCTATTCAATGTCCTTAGTAATGCATTCGGAGTTGTTTGTCCAACAATGCTTGGCATATCAATCTATGCAGATTGTGAATGCTTTTGACGCGCGTGTATACTTTTATTATAATATGGATATTATAATATGGATGCCATTATATAATATGGCATCCATATTTTGTATTATAATATATCATATACCATATTATATAATTATGTTAACTGGTGGATGTCACGGCATATGTGACTGTATGGATGTGAAGGTATATGTGAACGGGTGGATGTGACGGTATATGTGAACGGGTGGATGTGACAGCATATGTGAACGAGTGGATGTGATGATATATGTAAAGGGGTGGATGTGACTGTATATGTGAACAGGTGGGTGATGGTATATGTGAATGGGCGAATGTGATGTATATGTGAACGGATGGATGTGATAGTATATGTGAATGGGCGTACGTGATGGTAGATGGATACATATTGAACGATATGGATGCTTCTGACAGGTATAACACCAGACGATAGATTTGTAAAATGTAATGTAGCAAAAATGGGGCTCCCCCCGTATTTTAACGAAGACCGACGATGGGCTGCTCTTAAGTGTGAAGAAACGAACACAAGAAAAAATTGCTTAAAAGTGAAGACTGAAGAAGTGAAGATTTTC
>JAOQGN010089559.1:0-12095 GCA_027564295.1 Himantozoum antarcticum
CTGTTTTTTATTAAAATTTTTGTAGGTAATTTATGTTTTTAAAAAACTTTTCCCCCCCCCCCCCCCCCCCCCCCCTCTCACCCTCTCTCTCCCTCCCACTCAAAAGCATAGTATCTTGATACTCCGGATTGAATCGATGCCGATTGATACTGCATATTTCTATTCAACTGTCAATAATTTTGATGCATCATTACACCATTGGCGCATAGGCTAACAGTTAGGCCACTAGAACACCAAGTTACATGGAGTTTACATTTTTTTTAAATGGGTAGGAGGGGAGTGCCCTGGCAACAATCTTAGGACACTCAGAGAGTGGACATATTTGTCTAAAATCTCAAAGCCCCGGGGTTAGTAATGTGGAAAGCTAGAGAAAATACATTCTCTTGACAGGGAGTCAACCCGGAATCGAACCCGAGCCTCCCGCATCACAGTGGACGATATATCCACTATCGCCAAGCTGGCTCTCTGGATACGGAGAGGACTTTGCATCTGATTGCTTAGTCGCCAAAGTGCAACATATTAATCAAATATCTATTATTGATTTTGTAAATTCCATACATTTTCAATTTTTAGTCTGTTTCTGAAGCCCGATGCCATACCAACTATACACAAGGTAGCCGCCGCTGATACCGATCATTTGGAAGATGTCAGCGCAAACACCACAGTTGGTTTGCAGTCCCAGCCATGCGCTTCAGCTGCCATTCCTCCAGCAAGTGGGATGCTTCCATTGACTATTGCATTGTTTGATGACGAAGACATCATTGCTACAGATGAGTCTACTCCTGCTTCAGTTGAGCCCTGTTCTTTAGTCAGAACAACTGGAAGCACTCCTCGAGTATCTACACGGACGAAACGAGCAAGGCGAATGGTTGCTAGAAATGTATTGAAAGGTGCTTACACATAAATCTATATATATTTGTATAAATCAAGTAAAACTTTAAAAGCCACTACCAGTGGTTTCATGTAAAAACAATCATCAGACTGATGATTGTTTTTACATGAAACCGCTGGTAGTGGCTTTTAAAGTTTTACTTGTTTTATACAAATATATACTCCGCTCAGGATTGATGTTTATTGATACATTGAGCACTCTTAGTCAGTTTTTTCCAACTAATTAGCATAAATCTAAAACATAAATCTATATATGTACGTTCCATTGGGTTCCTCTCTGCGAGGAAACCAAGTTGCGACACTCCGCCTATGCCTGACTATTTTTAAGTAGAGTAGCATATTTTTATGGACTAAGAGTTTTAGCTTTGTGTGACAGTAGTTACATCGTATAAACCAGCAGCTAAAATTGATTGATTGTTGCGACAAAATGTTCTAGCAATACATCTTTTGTATGTATATCCATCTTTAGAAACTGTAGAAATGGTAAATCGAGGCACAGACACATGCAATTTTCTAGAGCCCATCATTGTACCACCAAAGACATCTGATATCGGTAAGTAGTAAGGCATCGGCACTAAAATTGTAAACAAATATAAGAACGGTCTATAGTTCTGCCTGCCGAAATCATGTAGATAAAGCACTGTATTTTCGTCACATTGATGTTATTGTATATAGGTTATTTCTCCCTTCTCATGTCCTATTGTACGTGCAACTAATTTGTCTTGACTGGTTGCCCTACCAACATTTACGCTACCATCGTGTATGCGAGTTGTTCCTGTCTATGGTACGTTTCAAAGTAGCATGCTTTATTTCATGTCATCCAACTGTTATGCTACAGGCACCCAGTGCAACATTGGTACGTGGAAGGTAAACTTACAGGCTCCCATTGATAACGAGGAGGATGATGATGAGGAAGAGTGTAATGAGGAAAAGCATGATGAGAATTATGTGCATATTGATGAGGGCAACTGTTCAAGCAGTGACGATGATGAGAATGAGGAGGGCTTTGTTGAGGTGGACCCGTATGCTGAATTGTAAGTGCTCGTAAAATGTATCGACAAGATTAAAATTTCCAGGCGCTTTGACATCCGTCAATGTCAAAAGCCAAACCTATTACTTTAATTTATACAGGCACATATTACTTGCTTCAATATTTTATATTCACACATGGGCTCGTGTTTGAAACCTACATTTTTTACTTTGCTATAGATTTGAGAAACTAACTAATGTTTTATATTCATGTTGCAGTGTCGCTGACAAAGAGCCACACCACTTGGTCAGTATGTCGTCCCTGTTACAGCTGCTAGTTGTGTGCACATTCTGTGCTAAGACCTGTATACTGAAGTTGACCACCAAAGGAACTCTGCTCTCTTGCAAGCGAATATGTAGAAACTGTAACAAGGATAGTTCCTGGAATTCATCCAATCTTGTCAAAGCAACAAAGGTCATTGCAAGTGATCTGCTTATGTCTTGTGCTATACTGTTCAGTGGAGGCACGGTCACGAAAGTATTGAGAATGTTCTCATTCATGAATATGCCATCAATTACTCAGCGAACATTCCACAGGCACCAGAAGGCATATCTTCACAAGGTACAAATTTATGATTTGATTAGTATGGTACGTACGTGTTGATAGGTATCCACACAAAGGAGCATATATTATATGTGACTTCATGAGATTATAAGCACTGCATAACTGGGGCTTGAAAAGTCGTCAACACTGTCTGTGTCAGTAACAGTTAGTAATATGCATCCAGTAGTAATCCATAAGCTCTTTGCATGTCATTGCCTCTCGTGGAATCAATGTGCTGAACCGTTATATATCATCCACTGGCTAACATTCCTCAATGTAGACTCATGTTGCATGATGCTTGTAGATAATAAGGCAAGAATATTCTAGTCGGCAGGATGATTTGTTGTTGACTGTGGCAGACCGAGAGGAGCCACTGGTAGTAGGAGGTGACGGACGCCATGACAGTGCCGGGAAATGTGCAGTTTACTGCACATACTCAATACAAGATATTTCTACCCGTAAAATTCTCCACACCGTACAAGTACATGTAAGCAATATGATCTGCCTGCTGCCACACATGTTAAATTGTTGTGGGAAAAACTATGTTTATACATATAGAAAAGAATATTCAGACAAGATATTTATTTAACATAATTTTTACAATGCTGAATGGTAATAATCTGATGGTGATACCGGCGGTGATACAACAATTCATAATCTATGAGTCGTAAACAATGTAAAGTAAACTTATCCCTCAAAGTGACCATTTTGTTTTGACCTCTTGCTTGTCTTTGTCTCCCTGGTAATGTCTTGATAAGAAATATTCCCCGATCTCTTTTATTTATCTGCCCCCAAATCCCTTCACAACTGTGTGGTGGCGGGTACTGTTCATGGCTTTATGTTAGACTTTGTTGATAAACAAAGTTTTAGCAATACTGACATAGCTTTTGTTTTTTTGGTCTTGACGCATGATTTGATCGCCCACTCTGCGTATCATAGGCGGGATTGGTCGTGTACAGTGATTATGGGCTAGTGACTTGAAGTGTTCCCCGTGACATATCTGTTCATTACGCCCCCTTTATTTTGATTTTATGTAGAGAGGTGAAACCGGGATGAATAGTGTCATCATGGAGAAAGAGGGGCTGATAAAGAATCGGGAATTTTTTGATGGGAGACAATTGAAGGTATGCGTTAGACTTCCAGTCACGGTTTGAATGGTACTGCTAATCTCATTGTATGCTATATGATTGTGACCTATGCAAACATACATGCATTTTGCCTCGACATCAGGTACACATTTGACACCTGAACATTACATTTTATTTTACTCAAATATTTAACTACTTTGATTGGGTCTTACAAATTACGCTGTTTTTGCACAATCTCCAACGAATAATATTGCGTGTTGTATGCCTCTCGGTTTAGATTGACACACTCATTACGGATCGCCATCGCAGCATACGCAAATATACTAGAGAACAATGGACAGAAGTTTCACATCTCAACGATTCATGGCATGTGGCTGCTGGCTTCCAAAAGAAAATTTTAAAGAAAGGAAACAGACGGGGTGGAGAGTACCTGCTAATTTGGAGTAAGGGCATCATTAGCCATATGTTTGCTTGTATCCGGTACAATCATGATGCGGAGTATATGAAGGCAATGTGGTTCGCTTTGGAATACCACTGTACAAACCAGGTTGGTTGTTGTCTCTGTTCGGTATTCTGTCTATTCAATGGAAACGCAAAATATTGATGCTAGATTCCATCTATATCGGAAATAGGCTTAGTTTACACAATATATTTTCTGTCCGTCTACTCACTTAGATACACATATCGGTATCAAAAATGTTCACACTGATCATTATTTGCTTGTGTGAGCAAGCACTGGATATGCACCCGATAGCCTATAATTGAGCTTGACCAAATGTTTCATTTTAGAGTCGTGCTAATGATGGGTTTACGTAGCTCTACACTTATCTAGGTTTGTTAGTGCATCTTTGGGTAAAATAGTACAATAACACCCTTTATATGTGTGACAGCATAAAGATCTGCCATGGCCAGGCTATTCTCGGTGTCAACATGGACCGCTGCGGAGAGAGTGGATTCCTAAGGAGCATCCGAGTGCCGAGTGGTTGCATGAGTTGATACATGATCCCAATCTGATCAAAGACATGCTGAACAGCTCACGACATAGTGCAACAAGTCATCTCGAGGCGTTCCACAGTGTTATAAATCACTATGTGCCTAAAATGCTGTTTTACAAGCCTCATGCCATGAAGTCCAGGTTGGTATTTCTCTGTACGAAAAAATCCATACTCAGCCAATGAAGGTTGACTGCCTTCTCCAATTCTGGCATTTCCACTTTTATCTCTGTCATGAATTTTGTGTGATTACAGTGCCATTTTGCAATGTTTAGAGAAGTGTTGAACGGACAAAAATGGGAAAACCTGCAGAAATATCTGTGAAATTGAAAAAAAAATGGTATTTGTTGATCTCTACAACGAGTAAGCCTTGCGACGACTTGTCGCGCAAATTATCAGTTTATTGACAGAACATGCCTGTTCTCAAAATTGTTTCGCTAGAATGCTTTGAAGAGTGCTGAAATGTCTACATCACCCACTTTTGTAAAAGTCGTAAGCGTTGTTAGCATAATTCTTGCAATATCTGTTGTATACATATTTATTGTCTAGCTATCTGACATGGATTGTGTCATGAAAACATCTTATTGAACATTTTAGAACTCTGTTGGCTGTTATGGATTATAATGAGAATTGTCAGCGCCCTCAGATGTTGTGCCGGGATGGGACAGAACGGTGGCAGAAGCAAACAAGAAAATGGGACCTGAATTGCGCTAAGGTTGTACCTGTCCTTGAGAAGAAAACTTTCCGTAAGTATTCTTGCTTATCACTCTGTGCAATCTGTAATCGTTATGAATCTGTTCCAACATGCCAATTGCTCATTTTATTTAGTTGGCTACAATTTGGATGCTAAGAAAATAAATAGCAGGCAGCCAGGGAAACTGCATGGACAAATATGTTGGATATGAATAGAATTATTTTCCAAAATATTTTAGATAATATATTGTTCTAGGTTTTGTGGAATATATGAAGGCAGACCTGTTTGGGATGCAGTTTCTGGATGTTCAAGTCGAAGCATGTGCTCCTACACTCACTGCATACCAGCAGTTTCCTGACAATGAACAGTTATTGTTAGATAGGATCTCTCGATACACACGCCCCACAGATTAGCTACATACTACATGTAAGTTGTTCGGTTTTTCTCTGCCTGCATTCACAGAATTGGCTATTGATTGGGCATCGGCTCAAAGACCTAAGCCCTGGTGATGAATCTAAATACCACCATCAGGTGTGAAACTTGGCAACTGCATCAATGTTGTTTATTACTGAACCGGTAAATCAAATATCATAATAGGCGAGGTGTTAGTCCCAGTTGTGACCCAGTTGTCAGAGGGCTCACACCCTGACTTGCCTGACTTGAGCTGAAACTTTACTCTCTGTCATGGACACTGGACTCAACTTGAGGCTTGTACTCTGCAATGAGATGTGTTGTAACCTTGTAGTGAATGTTACGGTTCAGAATTGTCCAATAGAAATCCGGAAAGGTTTATTTGTTCGAACTCTAGTCCAGAGTAGAGCTGTGGTGTGGCACCCGTTTTCCAAGCCTATGCAATACAAATGTTACTCATCTACTTGTCCTCTTGTGCAATGTTTGTTTGTGTGAAAAATGTTGCATGGAAGACCGTCACCAGTTCCTAACACCCGTACCCTGTTACTGTAGCTGATAATTATAGCAGCATTCCCAAAATTACCCCAAATGTGCAGAATGCAAAGCAGGCGTTCGATCTCTAAAATGTTTGGATCGCAGACAAACATTTTATTTTACCATAAATACTGGCACTGTTACCAATGCATCATATTACTCAGTGACAACTGCCCCTTTCCTCAATTTATGTTTTGTCATGCTGTATATTATACAGGCGTGTAACATTACAATTTGTGTATTTTATTTTTTGCGTCATTTTATTAATGCTAGTTATTTTAATAAAGAATATTTTCACTCGCTATTCTAGGAAAGTTGTGCGGAAATTATTGCTGTATGTATAAAATAGATGGGATCCTCTCATGGGCAGCTGAAGGAAAAATATTTGGAGTTGTGCTCGCATTATAATCAAACAGCTCGATCGCATGGCGATTCACGATCAACCACACCTAAAACACGTGTGTGTGGGTGCGATCGATCTGCGTTCGATTATAGTGTGTGCACAACTCCACATTTTTTTCTTCAGCTGCCCATTTCTGCTCTCCATTTCTCTCTTCCACTCTCTCACCCTCATGCAATCACAAAACAACTGTGTAAGGTTACAGGGGTTTTGTCTGGCACTTGTGCAAACCTATGCACGCCTTTTGCATTTGTTTATTTGGTTCACAGGCTTGTTATTATATTACAGGGTATGAACATTACTCCTGATTGATGGGGTGGCCCTGAAAAGGGCCGTTGTGGTATAAGCATGGAAACTACTCGTCGCCCCCACGCAGTACTGGCATTCCATCATTATCCCGCTCATCGACTTCCATTTCTTCAACGGGAGCTTCTTGGAACCCAACAAAGTCAGGATAGTTGCCAGTGGTGTATACCCCTGTTGATACTAGAGCTGGTTTGTGCACCTGCCTTATACGATCAACAACGCATGCTGCCAATGGAACTCGGTTACCTTGACCAAGTCGCTTGTAGATCCAGCGGGATACATTGCAGTAGGCCACATATCTCTTTTGCTTGTGAGCAGGCATCTCATTGACAGTAGCTCTTTGACGCCTGTCAAAAGTAGCCAGAGTGATTTGGTGAATTGTTTTATTGCCAACCACCAATTCGAAGTCCGGATGCTTTACCATACACTCATCTGCTAGCTGAGCATCAAACATTATGTTGCGAATCTCGGGAACATCATTGCAGCACCTCTTCTCGCAGTCCCGCATACGCACCCATTCAATGCAGTTAGTACAGGAACAACGCAAGCGTGGTGGACTGGATGGCTCTGCCGCTGCACCTTCGTCTACCTCTTCCTCGCCCTGCCGTCGTCTTTGCTGCCTTCGTCTAAACAAGGTTCCAGGCTTAGGCTCATTGATGTGGAGTGCATCACTAACATCTGGAATCGTAAATCTCGCGGCTTCTTCTTCAATCTCCGAATCAGTTGATGAAGATGATGATGAACTCGTCATGCTTGTGAAGTCAGTTACTGTCTGCCAATGTGATGTGACCTGACTGACTTTATAGTAAATTCTGCAGTTGAAAGTTGTCCAATATAAATCTGGAAAGCTTTTTTGTTTATTTATCTAGTCCAGAGTAGAGCTGTTATGAAGCACCCTTTTTGTAAGCCTATCCAATATAAATGTTATTCATCCAAATAGATAAAAATTTAAATTGAATCCAGATCTGAATGCATATGATTCTCTAACAAGGCTGAGAGTAAACGGTGCGCATTTGTTTGAGGACTGGGGTGAGAAAAGTCAATAATTCGTATAATTTGTCAATTTCCAATTTCGGTTTGTATATCGAATTGCTACAGCTCTATATTAGAGGCTCCGTTTGTTCTGTGATTTGTCATGTCAGTTTTATTGCCCACTGAAAGCTGTGGTTAGTGGTTTTGGTTGTATGCTTATCCTGGCTGGTCCAGTTCTGTTGGTCGCAAAAAATTAGCCATGGTATGCTGATCCATTACTAACAAAATTTGTAAGACTAGGAAATGGATCATTGTCTTATGTGCTTGCAGCCAGCTTGGCCAAATACAAGTGTGGTGACTGGGGTGGATGGGAGGATGGGCAGAATAATCAATTGCTTGATAACTATCTCCAGTTGCAAATCTTTTCTGCCCATACATATGATTGGTTTAGTCTGTATTTTAGATACAGAGGGCCCGTGTATACATGTACTTACACCGAATCCCTAGAACACGGCGATATGCCTTGGTTCGGAACTTGTGCATCATATGAACAGCCACACTTAGAGGATACATTTTATTGACTCATTTTGATAATCCTTCTATTCCTGTGTCGGCATAGCAAATAGCACGTAGTAGAACCACCAGTTGTCAGCATTCATTTACATACGCAGTTGCATACGTGCAGTTACATACGTGCAGTTGCATACGTGCAGTTACATACGTGCAGTTGCATACGTGCAGTCGCATACGTGCAGTTGTATATGTACAGTTACATACTTGCAGTTACATACGTGCAGTCGCATACGTGCAGTTGCATATGTACAGTACAGTTACATACGTGCAGTTACATGCGTGCAGTTGCATACACGCAGTTACGTACGTGCAGTTAGATGCGTGCAGTTGCATACGCGCAGTTCCGTACGTGCAGTTACAATGTTTATTATACCCATAGCCAGTAACATTACTCTTTTACGAATAATAATAACCGACTGTCACGTCATATACAATGCCTGTATACAATCATTTGCATCGTCTCAGTGTGTGTACAAATGTATACTCCAATGATGTGTTTTTTCCTTAGCTTTACTCTGAAAAGACAAGACCGGTTAGGAATTGTAGTTGAATTTATGCAGATTAGAGCGAGAATTTGTTCACCGAAAGAATTACCTCAAAATATTTGTTAGCCAAACTTTTAGACTCCTCTATGGGCCAGCCATGCTATACCAGCATGTAGTGAATGCATGAGTGACTCACTAATGTGATGTCATCAATGAATCGTAATAGCAGGCTTCAGCTATTCACTAGCACATACCAGCAAATTGGGAGTGCTGTGACTTGTAGGAATGCTGGTTTGCCTAGTTATTTTGCATGCAGATTCAGAATTTTGAATAAAATTTTGAATGAAATTTTGATGTCTGTAGCCCTTTAAGACGGCTGTGTGCTGCAGAACTGTGACAGAAGGGCAACGCATCACATATCGGATATTCCCAATATCTCCTGCTAAATATATCTAGTTAATGCGTCTATAGTGAGTGGCGTAATATCTACATCTGATTCTATTCATTTAGTATGATAAAATCCTATTTACTCTATTTAGGAATAGAACCTTCTCGCAAAATCTAATTATAAACTATTCATTTAAAAAGATAAAATATTACCAAAATAATCAAGAGCATCATCTATTTACTCTAATTAGGAATAAATAGAACCTTGCTTGCCTTTTTTAGATAACTTTTTTTACTAGAACTAATTTAAAAAAAAAGTCTCGTAATAAATTTTATCTTCAAATTATTAGCTTGGATTAACTGCTAGGCACGATAAAATTACGATTTGACATTCAGGGTCAATCTATGTTCTAATCACATCACATTTGCATTCTGATGACTCAGACCTTCACTATTATCAGCTGAGCAGATTCCAAATTTACAAGGATGTGTAGTAAATAGATAACAAAAATTTTTGTTCTACCACTATTTCATTAACCCTGAAACATGACACGTAAATGACATGGCTAATAAGGTGGCTTCGAAAAGCTGACAAATAATTAGATTCAAAGTTTCAGTCTGCAGAAACTGGAAATATTCTAATAAATTGTCAACCAAACCACAACAATAATTATGTTTCAATTTTATGCTTAGTTCCACCCATTAAGAATGAGCAATGAGGAAGGAATGACACCAGTTACGTTTGTTCCTAAATTAGTGGCCTTTCAAGCCACGAATGTTGGCACGTTTCTCACAGAAATGAACTTAAATTAATGATCGTCTATAAATAAGCGCACTTACAAATATAAAATAATAAAAATTTAAATTCCATGAGCAATCTAATGTCTTTAAAAGGCCATAACGGAAGAGTGCTGTATTGCCAAATAGTCTCCAAATATAACTGATAAAAACAATGAATATAGAATCAAAATCAAAACAGCTTACAAATAAAGACACTATCATATGGGTACATTCGTCTCGTAGTTGAGGCATGAAGATATGCGAAAACAGGATACCAGTCATCTTTAATGGCCACAACCGATTGGTATGCGTACTATGGTGTCTCTAATAACCAACAAGGGCATTGCATATTGCTAAAATGAGAAAAGCTACTACACAAAAGAAATACAAAGGCTGGTTTTGAGCATGATGGCATTAAAGAGTATCTAGAAATAGGCGTTATCATGGCGTTAAAGAGTATCTGAACTGTGATCAAATGATCAGCGATTGAATTTTCCTCCACATAGTTTAGGCTGCTGATACCTACATGCAGTTAGTAACATGACGTGCTTTCTTCAGGTCACTAATCCACTGAAGAGAGCCTGCCTGTAATAGGGGTGCTACATAGCTACACCCGATCACTGTGGCAATTATAGAATCCAGTTCTAGTATATTTTAAGTATATTGTCAGCTTTGTCTGATATCAGGTAGAACTACCTACGGCAGGGTGTCTAAAGTCAGCATTTATGCGACACAATGAGAAATTTACGGATGAACTTCCTCTGCAAATTCCCAGGATAAATAGTATACTAACTAATACTAACTAAAAATGGTCAAACTAACTACGGATGTCCAGGATACCTATCAATATCAATACCCAGATTGAATGTGGCCAGTTCCTGTGTTGCTGAAATGGCAGTCTGCAGGGGTGGTGGATAATTTAATCTAATCCAGAACACTGTGCCATTATTGTGACATAATATCTGTAGACCTAAGACTAACAAATACTGTTCTAAAAAAAATTGTTACATACTAATTATCTATAAATTAATTAATATAAATTATCTATAAATTAATTATCTAGAAAACATATTAATTATTATTAGAACAATGCAATTTTTCAAACTTTTAGCAAGCGATCATTGATAAGCCGAAAGCTTTAGTTCCAAAGCAGCCGGCTGGTCTAGCAATAATCCATTACTGAGCAGGTGTATTGAGGCAAGGGTAATCTACATTAGCCATGACCGTACGCCCCATCAATCTCTATAGATATTATTACACAATAAAAACAGCGTTGTTTTCCACGAGCAAGTTAGTAAACTTAGTACAAGGCAATAAGGAGATCAAGGGTAGCTGGAATTCCAGGGGATTATACGCCAGGCCAGGTATTAATTCATGACAAAAACAATGGTCATGAAAATCGCTTGCGTGGCATTCAGGTATTTATAGCTCAGGCTGAGATTAATAGAAACATAATAAAAAAAAAGAGATATTTATTAATAGATTTTTATTAGGTATTAATAGATATTAGGATATTTCAGATATTGATATGCAATTTTGGTACTACCCACCTATTTGCGGTTATCAAATTAGCAACTTTAATTGCAATAAATAAGACTAATTGGAGAAAATATAGTTAGCATGTGGTCTATCATTTCAGTGGAGGAGGAGGAGGACACATGTACACAGATTCTGATCTCACCTCTCCGCTCACTTTTGGTCTGGATGGTAGGCAGGGTTGCTGCAGTTTGTTGGGATTAAAAATAACCCTAAGTTCCCAAACCCCTGGGGAAATATATTTTTGTTAGATGAAATGGCCATCAATATTATGTTGTTATCTATATATTGTGTTGAATTTATAGGCTTGCCCTACCCAGGTCTTGCAGAAGACCTGGGGCTGACATTGTATTATTAGCACCTACCAACAGCCCTGGCCTTGCTCAACTACTTGTATACTGCTCTTGTATTACCTCATGCCGGCTGGTGGACTTGCAGGACAATTAACATAAACACTTTACCACCAGCCTGCT
>JAOQGN010089670.1:0-12095 GCA_027564295.1 Himantozoum antarcticum
CATGCTTTTCGTTTACGTAAGTAAGGTATAGTATTGACACTGTAGCCATATAGACGGTATAGACACGGTATAGACACGGTATATACACGGTATATACACGGTATATACACGATATATACATGGTATATACACGGTATATACACGTTATATACACGGTATATACACGGTAAATACACGGTATATACGCGGTAAATACACGGTATATACGCGGTGTAGTATTGACACTGTAGCCATTGTACTAACTAGAGCTGGAACAGAGTACCTGACGCGGTTTTGTCTTTAGGGTATTAGGGTGTAGGGTACCCTACCTGCGAGTCAGGGTATCACAATGCCAGAGTCAGATCAAGCCCAAAGCAAAGTAGCGTTAGCAATACTAACTATTAATACACTTTGAAATTGAACTGTTGGCACCAGTAGGCCTATGCTGAATTAACTACTAAATCTAAATTATTATTGCAATCCATTATAGACATTGAATAAAAAAGAATAAGATTAAAAATAAGTATGCTTCGCTCGTGCTCGGTGCTAACCTGGAGTCCCGGACTGACCCGGCCCTACATGCTACCCCACGACCCGAGTTCAACCTGGTGCATTATTTCTTTGACCCGTTACAGCTCTAGTACTAATAGATAGTAACTAATGCCACTTTGGGCGGGTTGCGACAAGGAGGTACCCGCAGGGTCAAGTCGGGCACCAGAATTACCCTACGGGCCGAGCCGGGTCGCACTGCACTACCCATTCCAGCTCTAATCGAACATTTTACTACTCTGCACCATACACCTAATTAATATAAGCGTAAATTAGCCATTACTCACTGACGTTTATGAGTTAGGAGACAATTCCACAGTAGTATCCAGGCGCGAGCTCCACCCATTGCTGATTCATGTTTTATATTTCAAAGGAGATCAGCAGATTAAATTTTCACTTTTGCCGATTTGCAAATTTGTGTTTACGAGTAATTAAGAGTGTAGAACGAAGCGTGAGGGAGAGGAGACATGATTTCTCCATTTATAGTTAACCAAATTAACTTTCTCCACATTCAGCCGACTTGTACAGGAACATGCCTCCCATGTCCCAAAACTTACTCCATCCTCACTTTGATTTCAAATTCCTTTCCGAAACCGTAGATATGGCCTTTCATACTGGAACTGTATATGACTCCCCAGGTCAATTTACCATCATAATTTCTTTAACCACGTAATTACAGCAGATTATAATATAACATAATACGTATATAGAGTAGAACGTATGTATAGAACATAATATACTGTATATAATAGAATATAACTATACACATATCAGAAAATTTAAGATTTTAAGAAAATTTAATTAAAAATATTCTCAGTATTTTCTAAATTGTGATTCAAACGATCTAGTGGCAGGTTGTTGGAGTTGTACACCCATTCCATTGGGCAGGTTATTCGAATATGAGAAGACAATTCCTACACTACTAAGTGCAACGTACACTCTAGTGTACAAAAATGTACATGTGTAATACAATATTATATGATGTATGCTTTCCATTGCAGTTGAATCTTGTGATGCCATATATATTGGTGACAAGGTGATGGAGATGACAGAAAGTGGCACAAATGTTGGTGCCATTAGAAACTTCACTTGTCCTACGAACCATATATTTAAAACAAAGACAAACACTGCTCATATAGCTGTTGAGTGTAATATGGAGGGCAAATGGGTGTCCGACTACGAGATTTTGAGATCTATTGACGATTGCATACCGGTATCTGCAGGTATGTATTATTTTTATCTTTTGACAATGCTAAATATGAATGACTTGGCCCTAATATAGGTACGCATCAGGGGCATATATTACACCCTCGGACACCCAAACGTTTGGGGGTTGAATCTGAGGCTAAAAAATGATTTTTTAAATTTATTTGTCTTTTTTTAGTCTAATTTTCATCGAAACACATCAAAACTACCAACACCAGCAAAACAGATCTTTTCAATCATCTAACAACATTTTTCACCCCCCTAACATCTTTTCCAACCTAACAAAAAGATTTTCCACTGCACGGGGCGATCTTGTAAGTGTTAGAGGGTCGAATTTCACATAATATACACCCCTGGTATGCATAGCCTATGTTCAAACTCACTGACTGAAAATGGCCCTATGTTCACATATTAGGGTGTATGTTTAAAAACCTTAGGATTATCATACGATTTATGGTCAAGACTTGAGAAACCGATTGATTTGATACGATGCATTGTCATATGAAGTATTAATTATAAAAAATAATACTATAGATATTTGTGTTAGGTGCACTAAAAAACGAAATGATAAGATAAAAAAATAAAATAAGATTGCCAATAAAAAAGGAGATAGAGAAAAACATAACATTCAAAATGCATTTTAAAATATATAATTATCATTTAAAACTTTCACTAGAGTAGTATAGCAGGAATCACGTCCGATCTCTCGTCTCATTCAATGTATTCCCAATCTGCCTGATGGCAGTTTTACCAGAAAAAATGGTCGTATACAAAATGCTTACCATCATGGATTGTTGGAACATAAGCAAGACTGATAGACTTGGTGCTAACCTTATCTCTCAACCCCATTTTCTCATTGTGTAGACAACACCATATTAATAAATTTATTTACATATAAGTTAGGCATGCATTGCGTTCTCTTCATCCTTCTGTATTTTTTTTAAATAGTTGCAAATTGCATTAAAGAAAATTATAACTTTGTGTGTCAAATTACCAATAGTTAATATATATATGCATATAATAATGCAAAGCTTGACAAAATGACTGACCAGATGAAGGGGTTTTATTTAATAAACTTGATAGGATATTCACCCTTAAGCTGTCAAATTTGAGCAGATCTTAGAGTAAGATGATATTACCTTCTGATATCAATGTCTTTATAATACAGTTCATTTGATTATATTATGCCATTGTATTGAGGTTGCACTTGTGGTTCATGCCTTCTTATACCCAAAGCGGCAGCGAGAGCGAATAGTCTCTCCCCTGCTTTGCTTTTACAAAGTGGCTGTGTTTCTCTCCGCTTCATTAGCAATCAGCCTAAAGCCAACTACTATTGAAAAGTTGTAACAATAAGAAGATCAAGAGAACTTGAAATTAGAACTAAAATAATATATTTTAATAATTATTTTGTAAAATTATTATTCTGTTAATTCAGTAACCTTTCATGTTAGAATCTACATAAGTGATATGAAATGGATTTTTGTATAATTTGCAATAGTGAATCTCCCTGTCCCATTTTCCAGCTTTCTATTGCACATTTAAATTATATTATAGTTCGCTGTTCAACAGCCATAATGCTATGAGAAGATTGATAAATCTCACTCCCAACAAATTTAAAAATGCATTACTTCATGCCAAAAGTTTAGCTAAAGTCCTATTCAGGCTGATTACGAGGTACGCATCACACTCGTAACCTCGTACCATTGCATAGCACCAGTTAGAAGTTTCTAGAATGTAAATGCACAGATGGATGCAGACTATTTACATCTGTTTGTATTGCAGAAGTTGGAGATGGAGATTCTTCTACCGCATCCAAACACTTTACTACAAACCTGGGAAACATTCTCACATCTACTCTTATTATTTTTCTGCTCGGAATCTCATTATAAAAAAGTTGTCACCTCTTTCACTCTTCAAGTAGGGAGGCGTTGAGATTCCATTCTCAATACTAGTGCAATGCTCTAACATGAGACAGCAACAGAAAATGGAGATTATTCCCATCTGAAGTTGGACCGATTATTTTCACCTAACGCTTGTAATTATGGCTAATTGTTGTGACACTTAATAGCACCACAGTACTTTTGTCTGACAATGTTTTCCAAGATATTTTTTGAAAGTTGGATCCACCAATTTTACTTGCAAGACCAAAGTCATATTCAATTCATCTGCATGAAGACGTGTAAACATACCTTTAAACAGAAATCAAACTTTCAAAAATTGCTATTTAAACGCATAGGTTTGTAATTTTAGTATAATATAATTTTATGCTGCCATTTATTGGTTTGAACGGATTTTACTTTGAAACCAGTAATGTTAAAATCTTTATCTTTCGCAGGTTGTTTAATTTGCTCATATTTTGTCATTCACATATTTGGTTTTGCCAGCAGTCTGCATCATCATGTAGCATATGCTAGGGATGTGCCAATGCACTACTTCCATAATACAACTAGGGATGTGCCAATACTCTTACTTCCACAATACTTTGCCGTTTTCAATACACCTCTTACATACAATCAAGGAGTTAGAGTTAAGATTTGCCTACTCTAACTCCTTGATACTATGCAATACGCTAGCAACTAGCACACGGTGCTTGACTGCATAGCATCCATGGAAACAGATGAATACCATTAAGCCTGATAATGAAAATTTTTGAGTTACAGTATATTTCTGTAGCTGTTTTCTATGAAGTTTTGATATATGTACAACAGTAAAGCAAAATGTATTTCAATGGTCAACTTCAAAATAATGTATTTTCTCAAAACATATTAATATCAAAATATTACATTACATAAATATAATAACATAATATTTTATTATATTTGGTGATATGTGGCAATATATATACTAGAAATGTTATACATGCATATTGCGGTATATCGCTGTAATGGCTTTCATGGCAGATTGGCACATCTCTAGGTGATGTTCATAATATGCAGATTGCATGTTTGCATTTGCAGATGGCATATAGTGCATGTTGTGGTATCTTATATAAAAAACAGCCTACTGGAAAGAGGAAATATCTATTCATCAGTGTCCTTTCTCATGTCATCTTTATTCTTTATATCATGTTTCTTTCTCATCTTCATTTGTTATACCAAACGGTTTGATGTAACAAACATTCTTGTATTTTTATTTTTCCTGTTGTCTCGGTATTTATTTCACTATATTTCACTATTTTTTATACAAATATTTGAAAATAAAAGTCAATCTTCTTTACATAATACATGAAATATTCTTGTTGTATGGGACAAAGTATTGCCTAGAGCCTAGATTGCATATATGATGATGAACCAGCGGTTGCTGCTTGCCACTTGAACACTTGCATTGATGACATTATGTATCAAGTTGCACCAGGTGTCACACTGTATGGAAATAATCATTGTTTCCATACACTAATAATATTATTAGTAATGCATTATATATGACATACCAGGGTAGTTATTTCTTGTTTATGCCTACAGTAACAGGAGAAGTATATTTGTATTATCACATGTAGTTTTTATTATAGGTAATTGGCAGCAATTTTGTCATCTGAATAAAGGTTGCTATAAAGTGACTATTACAGTCACTATTCCCAAAAATTACAGAAATCCGGATAAATTATTACTTTGTAAAGGCTAACCATTTTTATAAAAGAGATTTCAATATGAATAATTTTTGCTTTCAAATTACTGCTACAGGTATATTATTATTCCTATTGCGGCAGTAAATTTTAATCTTGTTAACCAGAAGTCAAAGTTCTTAAGAGATAAATGAAATATTTTCGTCAGAACAAGCATCTGTTGGTTCACTGCCAGACCTGCCAACATGCAGATTATTGAAACGGCAAATTCTCGGTGATAACCAAATCAGCCCAATGCCAACATAAATGGCAAAATATCTACTTCTTCAATACTAACATCATATATATCAATTTATCAATACTCTAGTTCTTATATCATTATCAATATATCTTCAATATTATGCTTTTTCTCAAGCCTGTAAGCCACGCCCATCTGGCTAAAATGGACAAACGCAACAATGACAGGACAAATCTCCTTTCCATTATTTCCGACATAAAATAGTGTGAATGCTGCGAATATTGCCGCTTTTAGTGATGGCAGATCTGGCTGCTGTCATTTGATGCCTTCTATCAGTCCCAGCCCTTGACATATTAGCTAGGGCTACTTTCACCAGCAGACATGGATCTATGGAGAACATTTTGTGTGCTACTTCTTACAGTTTTCTTTTATACCACGCCAGCTCTTGGAGATGCCGTAGAAGTTCCCGGAGAAGATGTAGAGGTATGCCTATTTACTCCAAACATTGGTGTGCATTCAACTAAGTCTAATTGTTTTCACTACCGGCATTTGAATGAAGCCTCAAAATAATTATAACAGCAATCTTGGAAAAATATCATTACATAATACAGATATAATGTCCCGATGTAAACACAAATACCATTGTAAAATACTATGCAAAGCAACTTTTTACTGCAGGGCGCAATGACTTACACCGAACTGTAAAGAGCGACACTTGAGGTGTAAGTTTTAGGTACCCATGTCAGTATATCTATTTTCTTGTATACTACGTCATAGCTTCCTCATCAGGACTGCTAGGGAGCTCCACTTAGGGGAACTAACAGTGGAATAATATAAATAGCGCTATTTGATCGGAGAGTCCTACTTTTACTCTATTAGAGGTCTAGAGACTTACACAGAAAGACAAGACAAGATAAAATACAGCACTAATGAAAACTCTAAAAAGTGTATAAATTTGCAATGGTAACTAGAATTATGAATATTGCTAAAGTTCCAAATCGAAGTCGAACTCCAAGTCGAAACTCCCACTCCTGTTCTGTGACATCACTTCCTACTCTGTGACATCACTTCCTACTCTGTGACATCACTTCCTATTCCGTGATATTAGTTCGTACAATCTACATATAATTGTTATACAACAAAGGATGATTATATACATGAAAGGATGATTAGCAGAAAGAAATATATATGCAAATTTCATACTATATTGCATGTATAATAATTTTGCAAAACAGACTGTGCAAAAATTGCCCTGTAATGGCCTCTGGCAGGCGGTGCTCTGACATTCCAGCTGTATTTGGATTTGCAGTCACTTGATGGTCTGCCGCTATCCCATTTAAAAGGTAAGATTGGATGTGGAACATTATATTCATTGGTAACTTTAAAAGATGTCTCTTAGAGATCTTACAAAAAAGTACATAATTCTGACATAAAAACTCAGCTGATTCTATGCTGATCTGTCAATTTAGCCAAGCTTGGAATCCTAAGGTACTAGCTGTAAATATCTTTCCTAAATTAGTAAATTCCCAAAGCTAACAGCTCCATCATCTCCAATATTGATACTCAGCATTAAACACACTGTCTCAATCACCTCTAGGAAGATCATTTGTCGATGGAGAGACGAGATGTACCCACTGAGATCTACCCCCAAGTCATGATAGTAGTGGACATGAATCTGAGTAAGAAGATAGGTGGAGGTGATGAAGCTGTGCGCACCTACATGAGACGTCTCTTCAGTAACATTCAGACTGTCTATGACTCCATCAAACAGCCAAGATTTCATTTTAGAATTGCCGACATCTACATCTGTAAGGTAAGAGCACGTCTTTGAGATATGCGGCACCTCGCTTAAGAGGTCCTGGGCTGATTCTCGCTACAATCAAAATTTCTCTGCTAAAAGTCTGGGGCTAGCTTTTTAACCTAAACTTGTTCCCTAAAATTTTCTGATCAGCAGATAATATACCAGAGGCCAGTTGGGCTTCTCTCTGCTATCTCGCCTGGCAACAATGCAAAAAGCAAGCAAACAAAATGAGTAATGAACTGAGAGCTAACTTCACCTTGCCTAGACCAGAATTGGGTCCGGTTTGGTACAAACCTATAATTACATTTGATAATAGAGTCTTTGCATTATGAAAAAATGATTGCCAATTTAAATACTAGCTCTCAAAATTGTAGCACATAAACTAATGAGGCACAATCTAGACTGCAAATCTAGCCTGACTATCTAGTCCGCATTGGGTCAAGTGTGGAGTTTGTAATATCAGAACATACGCCAGGTAGTTGAGGTTGCAGCTTGAGATCAATGGGAGGGTTAAGGGGCATTATGAGCCTCACCCGAGTCACTGTTTATGCTGTGTGCTGTGCTACTGCTGGAGGCACTGCGGAATACGCTATTTTGGCAATGCTCTACTTTTGGCAGTCAATTTACAGGCTGCAGTTTACTAGTAGATTTTCCTGCATGGGATTTCAGTATCTGATAAGCAGTGTCCAATCAAAGAGTTCAACTCACCTGATATATAATTCTTTGGCCTTGTTAGGAAGCATATTGATTTATATAAGCATTTAAATATTTATTTAAAAGTATTTAAATGCTTATTTATAGTCAATATTATTTATTTGAATGAAATTTTTGCTAATTTCTCATTTTAGACATCCAGTGATTGCCCATACATCACAGAAAATACTGTCGGTAACTTACTAAGAGTGGACAAAAATACTTTTATGGGTGAAATGTCAAAATGGGCTCAGTCTGTGAAAGGTCAAATGGTGACCTATGATCTGATGATGACCTTCACATCGTGAGTATTTTGAATTAGTGAACGAGTCCACTCACTATATTACTATACATGTACATTTTACCCTCGTTTAATCGTAACTAGCAGTGTTGTAAAGTCGGATTGTCACCAGTAATCTAAGATGCATTGTCATCATATTCAGCAAAACTTTATCATTGGGACAAATTAAATAATCTTGCCATTCCTTGGACCCTGAGGCTGCATCACTACAAATGTAGAAACTCGGAAAGAACAAAATAAAACTTTTTTGAACTTGAAAATTTTCACTGTGACATAGCATTTTTAGTAAAGGACAGCTATTATTGAGGATAGTAATCATATATTCTCAACCACTGCTATACGTATGAGCTTGGTAGAAAAGATTTTATATATGCACAAAGTGAATATTCAATACTAGGTATTTTAATAATAGGCTTTTTAACAGCTTCATACATACTATGATACGACTTTTTACAAAACTTTATTGTGCCGAATAAATTTACTTCATTTATGATTATTTGTAATATATATTACTATTCTTCTAAACTACAGAATTTGATTATTGACAGTGCAGAAAGCAGAAACAAATATGGCACTGATCCACGGTGTGGCAATTCTATTACAATGGATTACTTTAGAGCAAAAAACGAAGATAGGCTTCAGCTTTGTGGTGCATGTTATTATCTCGTGCACACAAGTGGTTTCTACATAAACTGTTTTCAACACAATGACACAACTAACTAATTCTCTATTTCACTTGTAAAATGTCATTGGGTACTTTGACAATTTTTGAGATTTTACCAAATTTAGCCAACAATTGCTTTGCTAAGTAAGGTGCCAGCGGATACAGCACATCCAGCTTTGCTAAGTGAAGTGCGAGCGGATACCAGCATATCCAGCATCTATAATAGCTAAATTGCTAGTAAGTGCAATAAGGCACATTTTAAATTTAGCTTTGTTTTAAGATGTGGTTGGGAGTTGGGGTGCTTTAGCATATTGTTGGAGGAAGACAACTTCTCAGTCATGATTTTTCTATCGCCCTGGTATTTGCAAAAGTTGCAGGTCTGTGCCACTACCTCTAAACTATCTGTAGATCTATGACTATAGCTAGTGATAGTTAATCTACATACTCTGTTTTACTTTCAGTCTTGAGATGCGAAGTGTTATTAATGCTGATGGCACGAGTCCACCGGGTATGCTATTAACATACTATTGAATAACTTTATATTACATCCTTACCAGTATATTTGATTACCAGTAGCTCTACTAGGCTATTAATATAATTATATAATAGCTGTCGATGATGGTACAACTCCACTGGCTATGCTACTAATAGATGATTACATAACTACTTTATTTACCAGCATCTAAACTGGCCATATTTTAGAGCTTCCTTCAATGGTTGGATAGGCCAAGGAGTTGAAGTGGGTTGTTGAAGTTGAAGGCCGAGAAGTTGAAGCCACTTCAACTGCTTGCATAGGCGGCAGGTGGGGGACTGGTGGAAGTCGGCCTGTTGATTGGGACAAGCAGTCGACAACTACAGATTTGGCTACTTCTCAGAGAACTAGCCCAATCACATCACTCTCCGAAGTGGTGACTTTCTCCATGCCTCCACCCATCACTTCAGAGAGTTCTGTGGAGGCTCCATGCTCTAGATAGAACCCAGCACCTTATTGTGTGACACTACGTCTTGCACGGTGATAAGTGAGCGCTATCCATTACACCAGCTTGGCCACCCTAAAAAAGGAAGCTTCACAGGTGCATATCAGATCCACTAGCTTCAGTAGCCTGGTTTTGAATCTACTACTGACATGTCAAGATCAATGCGCAATTTTAGTTTTAGACACAAAAGTAAAATTTAATCTACAGCATAAATCTTTGTTCACATGTTCATAACTCCATTCTAGGTATTTATAGGTACCCTGATGCAAAATAATTTTGAGCAGGCCCATCTGTGCACTACATTATGATTCATTCTTTCATAATGCTTGATACAGGTACTGGACTCGCTGGCAAGGCCTATCTTGGGGGAGTCTGTGGACAGTCTAATGTTGGAATTGCTACAGACAATGGTGGTTTTGAAGGGGTCAAGGTTACTTCACATGAAATGGCTCATTTGTAAGTTATATTGCAAAATAACGTTTGCTGTTTTGTTATGCATTGATTCATTCTGAAGTAGTAATAGCGATTGCCAGCTCAGATGTCAGAACCCCAAAAGGACAATTGTCTGTGGCTGGAAGCCGAAATTCAATTATCCGTTTGCTTCACAGCATCACATTAGAACTCTGCTATTTAGGCACTTGGCATAAATTACATGTATTTAGGGAGGGGAGTTAATGTCGGAACTAGAACCTAGATGCACGAATCAGGACTAGGGACTACAGTCAGCTTGTTCCGTTTTAAGCTAAATGATTTCTCAACTGTTTGCCCATTAAATCTATCAATGGCAAAATCGAAAATGATAACAATCCACACAACGTATACTATAAAGTACCGAAGCAATAGCAATAAATTGATGCGGTACCATGATACTTGTTCTATGGCAACTTCTTTAGTTTGTCAGTATCTAAATGGTAGATTTCTCCGCTTTGTCTGGATAGGTTTGGAGCGCCACATGACGGAGCTTCAGGAGGTGGAGAGAACTGTGATCCCAGAGAGGGGTATATTATGGGTGGATCCAGTAACCCTGCTAATCTGTTTAGACCTTCACCTTGTACTATCAGAGCTATAGCCAAACACTCCTCGTAAGTACTCCCAGCGGCTCATCACTTCCTGCCTGGACAAGGTTTCTCTGCCTGTAAAACTAGCAAGCTGATTGGGAGTTATCAACTGCCACCGATTGGATAACTCCCAATAGATATAGTAGTTATTCACAGAGCCACAAATATAAGTAGATATGCCAGATAAACCTATACTACTTATATTCGTCTGGTTAATTCAGTAAGAGAAAGAATGTCAATACTGACTAAGTTCAACACTAACTGTATTTTATATTTTGGGGCTTGGGCTGTTATAAGTTAATAATTTAAAAATTAATTTCCATTTTGATCTACTAATTTTTGGATTTTAATTAATAATTAATTGCTCAAGATAATTGCAACATTTTTAGTCAAGGCGTATTATAATCACATGTATCATATGCAATCACAGTATACATTAAATCTATGTATTTAGTCGATTGGAGACATTAATTGGCTATTTAGCCAGTGAATGCTAATGTAAACGTACTTGTCAATGACTGCGCCTATTTCTAATTGGCAATCAAACTCCTTGCATTTTGTTTAAATTGCATCTTAGCTGGAATTGATTTGAGTGAGGAGTCAAGGTAGCCCTATCTCTGGGCCCTCTTCAGTAGTCGGATTAGTCAGATGGAAAAGATAAATGCCTTTATTCTTTCCTTCTGACCGCCTGACCACTGAAGTTTATGGATAAAATTATTTTGTGATTTGAAGGCTACAAAAATTATTTAAAGCCATCCAAGAAAAGCTTTATACAATAAATCCTCCTTGTGTTGAAATGTTTTGGAAAATGTTCAACTGTGCTTCCTTCTCTACGTTGTCTAGGGAATACGAGTTAAATACAAAGATGCCCACTCTTCAGATAACCTGGGTGCTAGCCAGGGTCAGAATACATTTTTTATGAAGATACAACTCCACAGCCACTGCCATTGATTTCTCCTAGCACCCAGATTATCTGAAGAGTGGGCATCTTTGTATTTAACTCGTATTCCATAGACAACGCAAAGAAGGAAGCACAGTTGAACATTTTCCAAAACATTTCAACACAA
>JAOQGN010089780.1:0-12095 GCA_027564295.1 Himantozoum antarcticum
AGCTTTACGGGAAGCCTTACGGGGAGCTTTACGGGGAGCTTTACGGGAAGCTTTACAGGGAGCTTTACGGGGAGCTTTACGGGGAGCTTTACGGGGAGCTTTACGGGAAGCTTTACGGGGAGCTTTACGGGGGGCTTTACGGGACTTTACGGGCTTTACGGGGCTTTACGGGCTTTACGGGGCTTTACGGGGAGCTTGCTTTGAAGTGCTTTGCACGGATGTGTAATATAGGGGTTTTTATGAACTGTATGCAGTCATGATCTGAGATTCGCAATTAATACTATAAGAAGCATTGAAATGACATGTGTATGAGGGAGGCTTAGGAGGACACATTATACATGTACAAGAGGCGTTGCAAGGAGAAGCACATTGTACAAGGGGCTTCCAAGGAGATGTGCAAGAGAGTAAGAGACTATGCAAGGATATGTACAAGGAGCTTAGAGGGAGATATCATATAAGAGGTTTTCAAGTATATGCACAAGGGGCTTTGCAAGGAGATGTACAAGAAGTGTTGCAAGGAGATGTGCAAGATGCTATGCAAGGATGTATATGAAAGGCTTGGCAAGAAGCGGAATTTAGCAGCAGTCAATGACAATTATGACCATAAAATAGTTCATAATGATTACATGCTCAGTGAGGACTTGCATGTCCACAGCCACATTGGCAGCGTTGGCAGAATTGGCAGCAGCAGCCGACCACCGCGTACAGGTAGACTGTGTGCTGATTATTTGCTCAGATCTTGCTGTCGTGTCACCATCTTGAATATTTGAAGCCAGCAACCAATCAGAGATGAGTTTTCCAACTGTGTTGGAGTCGGGTCCTCCGCTAATTCCACGACTGTGTCCTGAAGTAGATAGTTCATATAGACTGAGGCCCCACCAACCCTGTACCCTATCTAATTACTGTCTAGTTCTAAGGCTACCCAATAATTAGCCAATTACCCTCAAAGTCACAAATAATAATTTAATTTCAGAACTTAAGAATGACTTGCGCATCGAAGCGATCAAGAGCAGTGTTCAAGCACTTTCTCAAGAAGATTGGCTGCAGCCAGAGCACAGCCAATCAGTCACCACAATGCTTTAGCTTAAGAGCCAATCAGATGCAGAGTATTTGCTGTATCATGTCAATATATAACTTCAAATTATTGGTACATTAATCTAAGCATCCTATCCACCTTAATACTTTCAAACAAGATGTATTTTCGAACAAACAGCATAGGCATGCTACTGAAAAGCGACACTGCTGTTAATTTAATTTCATATCACTGAGGATTTGAAGATCCAGAAGAAGTCCACAGAACATGATAGCCCTATTCAATATGGAGGCAGAGTTTCATAGACAACACCTACATATTTGTCTATGCAACTCTACGTGATACGGTGTTTAATGCCAATCAAAAATGCTTTTGTTTCAGGAGAAGACAATTCATCAATACGTCCATTAGCCTGTTCCTCACGGTTAAGTTTACAATTAGTCCGGTATAGATCAGCACCTCTATAATTATAATTGTACTTGATAGAATATCAAGTATAACTAGGATTGTTTGGTCAATATTAATGCCTTAATTCTTTACCATAAAACTAAACAATTATATTTAAAGTCTAATTAATTTAGCCTCAAAATATTGGGATTTTAGAACATGGGTTTCTCATGGCCCCCACGGGATTAGTTTATTGATAAGGCACAGGCTAAGACTTGCTCATCGGAAGGGCAAATAAGTATCTCTTAATTTGTAAACCGAATGCTTATGCTCTGCATTGTTACACTGAAATGAAGTACAAAACAATATAATATACTATAACTTAACAGGCATGCCAGTACCCATGTCGTTCACTAACTTAACTCAAACTTATTTGCTTGAAATTCTTGTTTATAGCTACATACAGAGGATATATTATATATTTTTTAACCTACCCAGCAATTTAATGTTGATCTGAGGTAGGTTGAGGAAAGCCTTAGATGCCTTGATAGCTGACAAGTGTTCCTGGATAAAGGCATTTGTTTTCTCCGTTAAATTTGGACTGTTTCCAACAAAATTTCTCACTTCTACAAAATAAACAACAATTTCTTCTTTTAGAGATGAAACAATACCTCAATGCGTAGAGGCACAATACTTGTGTATTGTATTGTGAGATGTATTCTATTATAATAGCCAACACTTAATTCTCGTGTCATCTGTGGTGTATTGAAACATTTTGTATTGCATGGTAAAACTAAAAACCAATCAGTCTATGACATCCTGCCTTATTTTGATTGTAGCAAGTAGTGGTACATCCCTACCAACCTATATAATTGCATGGACCAATTCTACTCATATAAATGACTACTGGTAAACATGTCTGCCCTGGTGCCCTGGTCAACAGGTCAACCAAAATATAAATTCAAGCAATGATAATAAAATCTAAATATGATCTTTAAAAATAAACATTGCTATCTGTGATGAATAATTGTCAAAGGTTTGTTATCGAAAAGTGTAATCATTACTGGTGTTTGCATACTGATAGCTCGAGCCTAGATGAGAATTTTCTGGTTTGCAAAGTTGCTGCAGCCTATAATGACAAAAACATTATTTGAGTTTTAAAGTCCATTTTAGCTACTGAGTGGCAGCTATACCTGGTTATCTGAGGCCATGACAGACGCAAAGTTCTTATAAAACTGGTATAGGTATAAACTATAAAGTCATATATTGGCCAGTCAAGGATATATTCAATAGTATGGCCAATAATTTAGAAAAATGACTGTGCTTTACATGATAAAAATAATTCTATATAATAGGACTACAACCTCAGTCATAAGTGCTACTTTGTGTCATTGATGCTAGATTAGAGTGAAAACATCATATTAAAGTACAGCAACGTGATTACCAATTGCAGCTTGTCCGATGTCATAATATACATGTATATAGGGCAAACAAGCACAAGCAACCGATGTCATAATATACATGTATATAGGGCATACAAGCACAAGCAACCGGATGTCATAATATACATGTATATAGGGCAAACAAGCACAAGCAACCGATGTCATAATATACATGTATATAGGGCAAACAAGCACAAGCAACCGGATGTCAAATGCCGATACGAGTTATATATACGGGTTAACTGCTATAGAGTGTCATACCTATACAATTAGTGACATCTAGATTACTGATCAGGTGCTCGGAACAAATCTGTGCGACTTTGTGAAACTTGAGCTTGCTGGCCGCCAGGTAAATCTCTTTGATATTTCTAAGGCACATCTTCAAGCTGTTAAACGGAAGAAGACATTGAAATGTACTGGATAACACCTACACCTACACCTACACCTACATCAATATATTCTGTAATACTGATAATAATAATAAACAAATTAGACCATCTGCAATAATTAATATTCATGCAATTTCTGCAACTGAGAAGCAATTTCCGCTTTTAATAATTCATACGTGCCGTGCCATCCATGCCATATTTCAAGTTCAACAATTTTCTAGCATGCACTATAAAAAGATTAGATAGCAGGCATAGATCAGCAGCAGACATAGATGATGTATTTTGAACAAACTTGACTCTGAAATGATGATGTAACAGAGAAACAAGCAAGTGGGAGTAGATAGTTAGCTCATCCTGAGGGTGGAAAAGCTTCATGTTTTTAGAATTGTCGTTTGTGGATTGGAGTTCGGATGATGTCATAGGTACATTTTTCTACAGCCCAGATGAGCTAACTATTTGGCTCCCAGGCAAGTTGGCTATGAAAGGAAGAAGATTGCACAACTTCAAATTTAACGATGAGGCTATAAGCATCATTATGGCAAACCCAGAAAAATAAACAAATTTATCTATTTCTTGCTAGCCAATAATAATAATAATTAAGAAAATAATAAATTTTATAATGAGGTGCTGCCTAGAGTTAAAATATATGGCAATTGTCAAAGCTGAACATTTTTAGCTAATGTGCTGTTTGCAATGGTGGCAGTTTATTATAGTGCTTGCAAGCTATTATAGTTGCAATGGTGGCAGTTTATTATAGTGCTTGCAAGCTATTATAGTTGTTCGTTCTGCGACTGACCAACCGTACTTCTCAAAACCCTGATATCAATTGCCATGTTTCGTATTCTGACAACATATCTATTCCGTGATTTAGTTCTATTAGAACAGATTAAGAATAGCAGAAATAAAAGTCAAAAGCAAACTCACCACCCAGTGTATGCATAATCTAGCAAAACTTGGAACACTTCTGGAGTTGTCTCCTTTACGTTATAAGATTTTCTAGCCTCAGTTCTAGGATCTTGCTCAAACATTGCCATGAAATGTGTGCTTACTGATGCTAGGACGGCTTGGTGGGCTGTAAACTCTGCTAATTTTTTACCAACCTAAATCAAGAAATATATGGGAATATGAATGAAATAGTGAAAAGACAAATCCTAAATATTGCAAAAGGGATAACATTTTTTGAGATATTTTAGGTGTTGATATCCACTGACATGCTAATTTAATTAACAAAATTAATTGATTTGCTTTAATAATTAATTAATTATAAAATAAACTAATTAAATATAAAGTGTTACTAATAATACAGGATTCATAATTTAATTTAATTTATATACATTTGAAAGGTGCAACAATAACTAATCTATCTAGAGGCCTCTTACTCATTGCATAGCAATACAGCTTATCCAGTTCAATGATGAGTTCATTATTTGGTAAAAGCCAAATGGTAGGCCTACTGCTGAAGTTAGTAATTATGTGCACCTCAACTACTCAGCCAATAACCTTCCACAACAAGTGATTATATTATACATCTTCAATGTTACTTGGCAGGATGTTGACACACAATAATAACTCAGTTATAGATTTTTTCAACATTTTTACAAATAAATTCCTCCAATGCAATCATAGCGATCGTTATGATCGCGGCTTCCTCCAACATTCTCCAATAAGATATCTTTATAAATAATGCTACATGGTATCACAGACAGCTATATTTCCACACACTCCAAAGACATAATTATGCTGATAAATCGGATTTTACTGGTGACATAGTATAAGAGATTGACAAGGGTTCTCCTGTACTACAGGCTGATGAACTTTACAATCCTATCATCATAGCAGGATACGAGGTGAGGTTTGACCTTTGCAGTGGCTTGTCTTCAATTATAATGTTACACAACCAAAGTCTATTTAATCAGCTGTAAACTGGAGAAATGAACTCTCAATGAGCTCCCAATGAGCCCTCAATGATCCCTCAATGAACTCTCAATGAACTCTCAATGAGCTCTCAATGATCTCTCAATGATCTCTCAATGAGCTCGTATGATTTCCCAATGGCTACTCAGTTACAACATGTTTCATAATCTGTGCAATATTTTGCAATCAAATTAGTGGTTTTGAGCAAGAGTAGCAAAAAAACACCACTTAGCTTGAACTTCAATCCTGTTTGCAAAACTTAATGATATTAACTTTAGTCTGAAATCTATACCAATTTGGAGTGGCCACTTTCCAAATTTATAAAAATTTTGAATTGTGTAATTAATGTGTTTTATCTGATATTAACTAGATGTAAAGAGGATGCCCAATAAATACTCCAGCAAATCTATAGGCTAGGCCTACAGCTGAACTTCCTGCCTGAACATTATGTAATTTACATAATTTATGTAATTTACAGCCTATAAGTTTAAGAAAATTGTTTGAGAGTGCTTCTTAAGGAGTGCCTACTGTCCACCACCTTCCACCCTTGATCAGATGTATGCACTCAGGCTAAAGTTGAGTTTAGATTAGCCAGTCAACAGGCTTGGCACATGTCTTGGCTAATATGAGTCATTTTCTAGGCAAGCCGGGTGACGGATCTGGCTTAGTCTTGCTCTTTACACCAGCCAGACAAGACAATAGTTCTCCTATTTTACATTGGTCTGGTTTAATTATTATCATTATTAAAATGCACTCTCATTGTGGTATTTACTTGCACAAAGGGTGGTAGATGCCTACCACATACAATCAGAATCGAAAAAATACCAAGATTAATTAATATGAATTAAAAACGAAACCTTTTTAATCAAATCTTTAAATATTATCAACTTTTAATCTTTTTGTGCAGAGTGAAACTGACGGATACGCTGAGTGCGCAGGCCCACCAGTAACAGTGATTCAATATTTTAGATTATTGAAAGGAAGTAACTAAACTACCTCCATTGTGATTGGGCAATCCCACGTGAGCCTGAGCAAAAGACGGCCTGAACCCAACATGGTTGGGTTGCCTCGTCTTCGTCATGCCTTCCAGCATGCCTTCCAGCATGCCTTCCAGCATGCCTTCCGGCTCTGTCTACACTGCACGTCTCTTGCCGAAGCCAAGCCTCTTGCCAAGCCTATTGCCGAAGCCTAGCTGATCTAAACTCAGCGTAAGACTATAACTAGCTACTTACCCTGAGGACACAATCACACAACTGTCCAGCTTGTCGTAATGTGTTCATGCCAGCCAGAACGGTGCAGGCCAGATCCTGATTCTTGTAGGTGACCATCTGCATATCCTGCTCACCATCAGGGGGCTCTGCAAACTCTTCATCGTCACTCCGTGTAGCCATCTCAATGAACAATTTCATAGCTAGCGAGTGCTGATATTATACTCTTGCTCTCTTGGGCTACAAGGAAGTATGGAGTGGCAAGTTAATACTAGGCATGGCCAGATTACTAATCCTAGCCTGTCTCGACACACTCCATAACACTAACAAACTGGGGAATTCGTTAGGAGTCACACTATCAACCGCTGTAGCAGATTGCAGCAGTAGAAGATTGTGTATACAAAAATAAAGCCCCTTTTCATTATGTATTCACTCATTTTGTCAATTTACTAAATTTGGAGTTTAAATTTCAATCGTGCCTAACAATTTTCAGTCAAAGTCTCAAAGAGGGAGAGAAAGAAATTCCAGCTTTTGGCAAGCCAATCAGTTTCGAAAGTGGGTATTGGCTTGGCATGGGTCCCTCTCACAATATGTCACACATACTGACTGTGCTTAGCAATGCTACTTTGTGACAGCATAAACAGTGCCATTACATTTATAATGACTTATATAGAAACAATGGCTAACAGTGTCACTGCTTAACTCAGAGCAAGCTTAATTAAACTAATAATCAAGTGAATAGAAAGTGAAAGGCTAGATTGTCTAGGCACTCAAGGCACTAGGCACTCAAGGCATTAGGCACTCAAGGCTATACATTATTCAAACTGTGATTTGGTGTTTAGCAAGCCGTAAGGGGTTCAATGATTCAGCAGCAGTCACTGTACAACTAAGACTGGGATTACTGAGGTTATCCAGCTGTAACATAATTGCATATTAATGGGAGACATGCATATTATGTAATATCTCACGCCATGTCACGCCTAGCCTGTCTTGACAATCTTCATTGTGTTCAAAGCTGCAAAATAATTCGGAGCTATCCACTGCCAGAAGGCAAAGCCGAAGGCATGTTGTATTGAGCTTGCCTGGTGACGGAGTGCATAACTCCTAATGCGTTTGTAAATTTTTTGCAAAATATAGTTTAAAGAGATAGGCTACTGGATAGCCAGAGCCAAGTATGCGATTGTACATTTTGGAATTAATCACCGGTGATCTAGATTCTAGAACAAAATAGTAGATGGAAAAGTTGTCTTCTCCAGATAATATGCTTCCATTTTCATCTTTTGAGTTAGAAATCAAACCCCATCAATGGGGGAACATAGCATGGAGTCAGTCCATCCATCACCCAACAGTTCAGCAATACATGGAATTTAGCCAACATATCATATCACATCAAAGTACGTACAAAGTACAGGGCGCAGCCTGCCTGGCCTGCCAAAGTGCAGGGCGCAGCCTGAGTAGTAGTAACATGCAGCAGTAGTAGTAACATACTACAGCGCAGCCTGCCAAAGTACAGGGCGCAGCCTGAGTAGTAGTAACATGCGGCCATGCATGCCATGCATAATTAGGGATAGTAAGTGTAAGAGAGATAGTAAAAGATTGGCACCAGTGATTGCTTGCTGACCATAATGCTATGCTAGTAATATAGCTACTATACAACACTAGTAGATACAAAAAAATCACTTGCATCTTACTACTAATTGAAAACTAGGCCCTACTAAAATACAATACAGTCACAACAGTGACAACACCAGCAGTAGAGAAAACAACAATATACACAATAAACATAATTATCATTTATTCATGATATTTATATCATAACTCCATGGGAAAAATTATTATAATGGAGAAGCTCACATTGGCAGCAGGTCTCATGTTATATGTTTATAGTTACACATGTGTGTGTGTAGTAAGCCTGTGTGTGTGTAGTTACACATGTGTGTGTGTAGTTACACATGTATGTTTATAGTTACACATGTGTGTGTGTAGTAAGGCTAATAATTTCTGTCTAATAGTACCTTGGCTTTGGCCTTCCGCCTTAGCCCTTAGCACAACTATTATTACCTAATATTATTTTAAGCAATATATAACATGTACATGTATATTGTACATATTATGTAATGAATAATTGTGTAATTTTAATTTTGTAGCTAATATAATAGCATTTCAATTAAAATTTTACAAAGCAAAAAATTGCAATCGACTCTTCGTCATAACCATTTTTTCAATGATAGAAATGCAAAACATTGTGTATTGGAGCCTAGCCTTGGCTCTCAAGCCGAAGCCTAGCCTTGGTTCTCAAGCCGAAGCCTAGCCTTGGTTCTCAAGCCGAAGCCAAGCTAATTAATATAAATAATATAAATAATTGCAAGTAAAAGCAAGACTTTTGTAATACATTATGCCAACTGTGAACATGGTTTGAAAATCTAACCTTCAAACATAAGTGAAGCACTGATATGGTTTAACTCTAAATAAAATGACCAGCTGCACAAACAATACTCCAGATGCACATGTGACGATGTCAGTTCCATAATACGATGTTCAATCTTCAATATTATGTCAACACCGAATATTAGTTGTAGATGGGTATTTGAATATATTGATTAATAGTAATTAGTAAACGAATAATAAGCAGCAAACGTGACGTGACGCAGGGCATATTATGTTCTACTATGCACACACCTACGCACACTATACGTACACTATAGTACACAATGTATTGATACGTACTAATATTACACTAATAAACAGGAACTACTTACTATTACTATCTCCTTTTGATGTGTAGCAGTCAGTAGTACTTTTATACTACTAAACTGTAATTATGTTATCAGCCAGTATGATGTAATATTTATTGTAGAAATCCAATTCATGCAACAGCTATAGAGCAACCTCTTATATAAGATTTACGTTATAAAAATACGTGATTCATATAACTTTCAACACGCACATTAGATAAACACTCGGTCAGTTCTGCTAACAACAAACTACAGTACTGTGACCATCTAATTCAATGCATTTAGCACTAATGCCATGCTATGTCAACCAAACCACCTCATTATTTGGTAAACAGATGTTATATTGGCATATATACGCCACTGCTCTACACTCCCTGATTGGCTACTGTCAAATTCACAATTTATAAACAGCTAATTTCTTCAGAAATGTGATATAGGCTTAGGCTCCTCGTAGAGCTGTCACAACACTGCTTTGTTATATTCACGGATTTTAAAATACAGGGATTAGAATTTTGACACCTTATTCTTTAATCCCTCAATGTATGTGATGCTTTTCTTGTCTTAATTATCACAGATATTTGTGTACTGGTGATACAGTGCTACCACCCAAGTCTCAAAGTGTCGTCGCCGAAATAAAACAATAATCCTGACACTCATTTCTTGAGTTGTGCAAGAGTCGAAAATGTCAGGTGTCATTGTGATCTGCGCTGCGTCGTGTCATACCTATAATCAATCTATAATTAATGGTATCTATCCCTCCTTTGGACAAAGGATACAATTTTTTTTTGTCGACTTAATGTGAAGATGATGATAGATACAACAACTACTACAATAAATCTTAAATATAGAGGCACAGAGCAACAACAAAATGTAGAACAGCCAGTTAAGTATTACTCATGCATGCATTTGATTGATAGCATCCTATATAATAGATTATACCACAGTCCACGGGACGATCAGCTCAACACCACTCCTCGCTTGCGTGATCAGCTTGGAGCTGGACACATTCAAATTACACCTTATACTGTAATTTCCCAAAGTTACTGTAATTTCTGAAAATAATGCTAGCTTAGTTGATAATTCATGAAATAAGCATTTTGGTTGGCTATTATTCTTAGTTCTTAGGTTGCAAAGTGTTTGCTTGCAGTTAGTTGCCAGTATCGTTGGTATTGGCATCGTTGGTAACATTGGTGTCCCACATGAATAATATTACTCTACCAGCAATTTCAATAATGTAAATTTCACGAAAGTTCATACTTTATGGACAGGTTTTATTTTTGCTTTCAAAATATTATTTTATGACGTAGTAGAAAGTACTGAAATAGAAGTTAGTAGCTATTTAGCTACTAGTTAGCTACTTCAAATTTGAAAAAAGAGTGCTGTGGGTGAGACAACATAGGCAACAGGCGGGGTAACTAGGTCCCCCCAACGTCAACCACAATTTTCAGACACTCATTTACGAAATGCCTGTAAGGAACTGTCTGCACTGCTACATTGTACTACTATACTAGCTACTTATAGTTATAGGTAATTAGTATAGTAGTGTTTGTTACTATATTAAGTTACTAAAACACTATTAGTAGTTAGCCTTCACTACATCAGACAGCATTCAATCAAATCTGCTAATACTAGACAGTGTATATTGTGATATGTTGTGATAAACTTGAGTCTGTAGCCTGCAAATAGTCCAGTGGGCAAAATTTAGACAGCTTGCAACTGTCTAACAGGCTGACAATACATTATACTAATTATGATATTACTACATGTATTTATAATAGTAAATACTGGCCTTAGATGCTTGTAAAAGGATAATGTATCCTGTACTTTACTTAAGGCAAAGTTTGTGATGCTATTCGATAGGAACGGCAGGCACGTAGTCAGTTATTCGCAACTACGTAATTACAACATGATAACTAATCTGCAGAGAGTGGCTCAGACAGCCATTGAACTGCTAGCCAGTGATCAAACACACTACCACTACCACTAACAGACCCCCATTCTACCACTAACCCACCTCCACTACATGGGGAAGCTGGTCACAATTGCTTTTTAATTTTATTGGAAGTTGCCCACACAAGAAGACAACTCCAAATAAAATCTGTGTGACTTCAATCTGTGACGGTGTCTAAATTATGGTCGATGCCGACACTCTCTGACACCTTGGCACAGTGAAGGATTATACTGTAGTTACTACAATAGATCACCATGGGAAGTTGGTTCCGCCACATGTGCAAGTAACGTGACACAGCAGTGACAGTAGTTGGACACTCATATTATATTTAATGATTGTGAGAAACATCCTCTACTTGCAGACATATTTTCTTGTTCATAAGATATAATACATTTTATAGGTATAAGGTTCAACTACAGACTAAGAGCAATGTAAACTGTAAACTAAGACAGAAAACCAATCTTCAAAGTAAATATAAAATATAGTAATCAGATAATGTATTGACATTCATTCAATGGACTGCACAGTTTCAATGTTTGTGTGTTCTAATTGTTATAGCTTTGAACTTCACCAACTCCAAGGAAAGCAACGTGACCAAATGGTCACGTGTGCGCAATTTAGTAAGTGATAAAGTGTTTAGTGAGGCCTTGCAGGGTGCACTATGCATTACTTGGCATACAAGTGTTTAGTGAGGCCTTGCAGGGTGCACTATGCATTACTTGGCATACAAGTACATCTATAATCTACATTATTGAAGTATCAGAATGGAGCCTGTCAATGAAATATGAACATACCTGAACTGTATTATTATGTTGAAAGTCATTATCATTTTTACCAGTTGCTATTAAGTAAACACACCTATGTTAATTTCGACTGATTAGAATGTGAAAGTGTGGAAGTCCTCCTTTTACCATTAATTTTGATATTGAAATGGACTTTGCTTTATCTGTTAGGAGTGGATGCAAAGTGCATTTACTTCTTTCACTGCCTGTAACAACTTGTAGCATTAATGGCCTACTGAAGCAATAATGGCCTA
>JAOQGN010089891.1:5080-18958 GCA_027564295.1 Himantozoum antarcticum
CAACCATATTATATATTATATTGTTAGTGTAATAGTACATAAATCACATTATTATTTGTGTTAAATAACAAATAATATTAATTAAATAATAATAATTATTATTGTCGTTTTTAAAATCATAATAATACGATCAATCATAATCATTCTTTTTATTATCAACTAATAATTAATCATAATGGTAATTTAATAATATAGTAAATGTTCTATTAATAAACATAATATTTAATAGCAATGATTTATTTTATAAATTGTTTTTGAATTAATAAATTATTAATGCAAAATTGCACTCCAACATTATATAATAATAATTAATTAATTGAAGCACTGCAAAATAGATACAGGCAGCTTCGTTTCACTAATTACGGGCAATTCTCGTGTGACGAAATTACGGATTTGACTAGTTTTGCCACACTCAATACTGCATAGCTCAAAGGCAAATCGTCATCATATATTTGTTTTGCTAAGAGTACATAGCTGAGAAGTTTGGCTTTCCATAGTATGTTTATTTTAAATATGAAGTACATGTATATCCATGCTAATTTTTATGGAGCTCAAAAAGTTGTCACGGAATTACACTGACTTTTCGAAAAACTATAATTTATAAGTTCATACTAATATGTCACAGCAACTATGCATGTCACAGACTTCATGCCGGATTTATGATTACCTTTGACCTTTATCAACCATCTACTAGTAAAATAAGTTGTGCTGGTGCAATGGACTCATCAGAAATTGCAATTTTGTAATGTAACGAAATTATTGTGATGGAATTACGAGTCAGCATTGTACTCCTAGTTTTGGTAGACCTCACACTTTTATTTGATTATAACACTTGAATAGTGATATAGAGGTTGAGAAAGTATATAACATGAGTATGCATCATAATAATTACACAACAATGCAGCACAATAATGCACAAAAATAAAACTACACTTTTCAGCTTTTCAGATATGTAGCATAGAGCTGATTAGTTGCCGTCATCTGCTCTGGCGGTACAATCCATCGCACTCGAGAAGCATTACCTGATTTATGATTACCGTAGATCTTTCTTAACCATCTACCGACAAAACAAGTTGTGCTGGTGCAACCGAGTAATCAGAAATTACAATTTTACAACGTGACAGAATTACGAAATTATTGTGGCAAAAATATAAATTAGCATTTTAGTCCTAGTTTTGGCAGATCTCACACCTATATTTGATTGCAACATATTGAATAGTGATATAAAGGTTGAAAATGCATAAAACATGATTATGCATCGTAATAATTAGCAAAAGAATGCACAAAAATCAAACTTTACACAATTCAGTTTTTCAGATATTTAGCATAGAGCTGACTAGTTGCCGTCATCTGCTCTGGCGGTACAATCCATCGAACTCAATAAAAAATACCCTCAGGAGCCACACTATTTCGACATAAGTTACTGCCATCATGTACCATGAACTTGAAAACAGTTTCACCGCCATTCGCTATACTGTCGGCCTGTCGAACAAACCAGCCTATATGTCACCAAATGCTACCGCATAGATTTGAGTGCATTGAATATTAACAGTCTGTACTGAAACTGGTCGGATATCAGGTGTAGTAACGGCTTCATCTAGATCTATTGGAGCTACGGCTTTGAACATTTTTTATACTCAAAGCCCGTAGCACCAACCCCGCAAAAGTACATAAAACTTGTATGGGGTGCCATCTCTGATAAAATACGGTTGAGACTGGCCGTTGGGGAATTGCTTTGATGTCTGAAACACTATCGGAACATAACTCCTGAAAGTCGCTGATGGATTGTTTGTGCTCAAACCTTGCGTTCAGCATCTATTCTACACACAAACCACATATCTGGTCAATCGTGGATATTGGTGATCCATCTTTTGTTGGATTGTCCCAACAAAAGATGGATCTTGCTAACCTGTATTTTGCTGATGGATCTTGCTAACCTGTATTTTGCTGATGGATCTTGCTAACCTGTATCTTGCTAAGATGGATTTTGCTAATCTGTATGGTTAGCCAAAGGCTAACAATATGGTTAGCTTTTGGCTAACCATATTGTTAGCCAAAAGCTAACAATATGGTTAGCTTTTGGCGGTTAGACCCAATCTACCAACAACGCCCTTACCATGACTGGTTGCAACAACCCATTCTAGTTGAATGTCATATTGAGTTGGCTGGAGTCAATAATTTAATGTTGTACAGAAAGTCTGTAGGCGGTAATCTTCAAATACTTTAGGGAGTGCAATATAAATATATTTTAGTCTTTAGTTTAAATATAGCCCACAAAGGAGCTACATAATCCAAATTACAACAGGAGTCTAAAATTTGCCCGGAGATTTGCTCAGTGTATAGAAGAATAACGTCAAATGGTTGTTAACTGCAATGCCTGTCTGCAAATTTTGGGTTATGCTATGCTAAATTCTCAATGGAAGATATTGTAATTCCGTAATGTAATTCCGTCACGCTGTTTGGCTGAGAAATAATGGTTCGTTGAAAAATATTTTTCTGGCAATCTTTCAAATGCATTACAAAACTGTCTTCTGACAAATAAAACAGTTGTATTAATGTTATTAAAGCCGTAATAAAACTTTTTCATGTATTTATTGTGACGGAATTACAAGGTGGGCTCAAGTTTTAGTTAGGCTAGGAAGTGCACTTGCAGATATTAAATTCACATGCAACTTTGCACATAGGTAGTCAGTGGGTAATAGATGTATGAGATTCTATTTGAAGTTATATTTAGCAGTATGTTATACTTCTTTTGAGTTACTCAAAAAGGTGTAGATTTTAAGGTTACATTTTTTTGGAAAGCATTGTTTATACATTAATTTTTTCATTTCTGAGCACCGCAATCTTATCATATGATATATTTTTGGGATGCTCGGAGTGTATATTATAATAGTGGACTAGCCACTTTTTTGTAAGGGCAGTTTTAAAAAATGATGCCTTGGTGAACATTTGCTGAGAATTGCCCTATATCTAAGTAAGTATATCTCTCCACATACATTCTATTACGTACAAAATGTAATTTTAAAATGTCACAAATTGTAATTTTAGAAGTTACAAAATGTAATTTTAAAAAGTCAATGGGTTTGACTAATTTCATTTTCACTATAAATTGAGTTGAGGTCACTAAAAACAATTATATTCCCGAAATATTTTTGTCCTAAACGACATTGAAGTGAACTAGACCTAAGAACCTAAGTTTGCTACACAGTTGAACAAGAACTAGCACTAAATTTATCCCTAAAACTAGAGCTAAAATTTTCAAACTAAATGAGAGCTGAAAATTGAACTAAAAAACTACGCTTCATCCAATATCCGAGCTAATTTTGCTCTAGAAGTAAAAGGTTTAGTTCATGTTTTAATATGGATATTTCTAGGGGCATTTCTGGTTCACCCAACCCTGAAAATGATATTTGTTGAAATTTCAAAACTTTTTAAAACTATTTTATGCAAGACTCATTTTTATGCCATTGAGAATTATACGCAGGGACTACATGTATATATTCAAACAATTGGATTGTATATTTATATGAAGTAATATCACAGTATGTTGGCTATAATATGTATGTCTATATGTGAATCCAATATCCATGTCTCTCGATAAACTGGTTGTCCTGAGACCTGTCCACACGTTCAGATAATAGTTGGGATTCTCGATTTCAGTGGTGTGCTGATCCGAGGCGATATATGATCTGATTGCTCTGACTGGACTGTTCGAAATAGTTAAACTTAGCTCACGAGATCGACTGAAAAGGTCTCAATATCCGCGAAATAATTTGGCAACACATCTGGTTACTCCAACTACCCAGGGCCGCACCGCATGTATCAGCTTTCTCCCATTGACTGCTTGGTATACACGACAGTTCCATTTTTGCCCTATATAGCCCTACAATTTCTGATTGGAACATGTGGATGGTACACTTTCTAGCGATCCCACTCCTGTGCCTGTTTGAGCAGGATCGGAGCTGGTATTGGCCGTATATGTGGACATCTAGACTAGCCTTTACCGGAAATACTCATACATTGGAAGAAAGACATACTAACCTCTAGACATAGCACTCACTCACCAATATGCATATGTGCACATTGCGCGATATTGCCATTTAGCCAGATAGACGGGGAGGAACACCTTAGATCAAATGCCGGGTCTTTCCGTTGTTGGTACCCGAGTGCCATCTTTGCCCTTTACCCCGACTGCCATCTCTACCCTTTGCATTTCCTGGGCTATTCTGAGGAAGGACATTTGCTACTGTTTGTTACAGACCAGGAATGTCAAATGGACTAGATAAAGAGCAGAGGCTACTCAATAATCTTATGTTGGACTATAGATTTCTCTGCCTTAAATTGAACTCTAAAGAGGTTAAGAAAATCACTATGGGACCGTTCTTCACTGACATGGTACGTATTGACTAGGGAGGGTTACTAGTTGGATACTGTTGGAAGGTTATAATATATCATCGGGAATTAATGCTGACTCTTGCAGGGATACAGGGACCTGCGTTTTCTTTCAGATATCATTGGGTGAGGAAAAAATTACAATGCAGGGATTTTGTATATTAGTAAAACTTATTCCCATCTCTGTGTCACTTCCTTTATTTATTTCAAGTATTTTGGACGGTAAAGATGAAATACTGGCTCGCTCAAGTCAGTTGAGATGCCAGTCGTAAAACCCAAAACAGTAGGCTCCTGCCAAATGAGATCTTTCCGGGGACCTAAATATCTGTTCCAATTATAATTACTAGTCCTAGTCCCCAATCATTGCCATTACCCATCTTCCCACAATAAACTTGAAAACAGCCGTAAACCTATAGTTTTAAAAATTACAAAGCGCCGGTCTCCCAATTACCAATATGTAATTCACTAAAACATAAATCGAAAATTAAAGACATTCGTCGCTCACAGTCATTGTAGAGCAAAATGTGGACACAGGTAAGTAACTATTAATGGCCTTCCCGCTCCCAGCAAATACAAAGATCTCTAACAGGGATGATACTTGGCGAATTCGGCATATATTATTGTGAGCGATAACTGGCTTTAGTGTATATGAGAATCGTAGTACTCGGCGCACATCAGAATATAAATCGACTTGTATCTTTTATGTACCTATCGCTAACTTGGTGGTTCAGTAGACATTGGTAAAAAAAATACTATTGACTGAAATTTCCTCATAACCTGTTAGTTGGTCATTGATCTTTCTACTGATCTTATTTGGAGGCTTCTATGGTGGAACTTATGAACCATAGAGATGTCCGTTTGAACGATATATTGGAAGATATCGTCTACCGCAGCATCACGAGTCTGTTTGATGAATCGGCTAAAACCAACTGGATGCAAGTTATGTTCGTTAGAATAGTGTTATGTAAGGCCTACCAGATTAAGCATTTTCTCAGGTTAATATTAATAGATAATCGTCTTGCACAGGCCTACCACTCAACTGGTAATCTGCATGTGGCTGTCACCCCATTACCACCAAATCTTTCCCCATACATTATGGGGTGTATGTCATTATATTTACCACAATGTGAGCGACTGACCATCTTAATGCATTTTTATATCTCCTGTTTCGAAATATGATAGCTTTGGTCCCACGTAACGCCGCAAAAACACTGGAGCGTTTTCTTGGATCGTTAGTTAAAAATAGGACAATGACAGATCTGTTTAATTTTTTTCCTGGCAGTGTTGTACATCGGAGCTAAATGTACAAGTAAGTAATATTTGTTCTCCAGGTAAGACGAAGACGATATCATATCCAGATACACTTGCACATCCCGGTTCTTGATCCGAATATGTTATTGCCAGTGCTGTCGTGCGTGTACTGGTGTGCTACATCAGATGTACATTTTTCACCATTTAGATAGTTTATATCGCAGTTTTCATATCTGATCAGAAATCATGAACATCTAAGCGTAATCATATTATTATCCCCACAGATTGTGATAGAACAATGCAGCAAAATAATCTTGTAGCGCCGTTTACAATTAGCGGACACATCTCGGGGAGTTTTCATAGTGTGGTGCGTGCCGCCATCATAATTATTTAATCATCCCTACTTTGTACTGAGCAGATAGTCGGGAAGGAGATACATCGATGCTATGTTTCATTTTCTTTTCACTGCTCCCGATTTATTTTGGCAATGTTGGACCGGCGTACTACTGAAAGTTTCTCATTACACTGACACATGGTTTGACAATTTCGTCCACTATCTATTATGCTGACATAATTATATACCAATGTAATTATGGGGCCATTTCATGAACTTTATTTTGGCATTGAAGGGTGCCTTTTTGAGGGTGGTACAATACTGTCACAAGCATTGACCATCAATGTATTCTCACCGTATTATGTTCGGCCTGATCAGATTATCCTTATATTTGCTGCCAAGGTATATCTCTTCACCGAGAACCCACTACTCTTGATATTGTCAACCTGATGGGCAAGGATGAAATTCCTACCAGAGTAAATCCTTGGGTCTCTTTGACCTTTGTTATTATCACCTTGTCACAGACATGTTTTGATTGCCTAGTGTGTAAGCTGCTTGGCTTGTAACACTCCAAGCATCGCATACTTGGGCTCAATCAATGCCCTAAGAATGCTGTTGACATTAACTTGTCAGAAGGCAAATTAGACGTTGTTACTGGTTGTTGTTCGGTCACAGAAAGGTGCCGTCTGCATTGTAGTGTGACATGGTAAATATTTTAAGCGCTTCCTCTAGCTTAGCGAATTTCCAGTTGGAACGATGACCAGATAGCATAACCCATTTGCATTGTATCATTTGTTTATATTATTCTGACCTTCATTTTGAATAGAATTACTATTCAGAGAATAGTTGAACTTTGTTTAGACACATTAGATAGATATGTTTCTTCGTGCTCTGCCACATCTCTGTCAAGTATGTATCCATGTTCATTGCAGGTTACTGAGCTATCAGGCAGCCGAACCTCGATGCATCTACACACAAGCTACTATGAAAGTGATGGCATCTCCCCGACTGCTGTCTTAGTAAACAGCTGGAAAAAGCAGGTTGACGGAATATTTTCCATGCTGGCGCAAAAAAATCAACCCAAAGCACCAGTCCGACGTGCTGCATCTCCTGTGCCACTGTTGTCCCTCCGTTCATCCAGACCTGATGATCCATGGGCTTTGCCAGCACCCAAAGGTAATCCCAATGTCATGAAGGAGCGCCCAATCAAACGTGGTTATGATGAAGAACCCTTGAGCTCACGCTCTCGAGGGTTAGATGGTATGGGCAGAGGAGAGCGTCCGTCATATGGAATGGGTATGAAAAAAGATGATAGGCGAGATTTTAACATTGACAGGTATGATAGTAGAGACCTAGAGTTTAATAGATATGAGAAACGACCACGAGAATATTCTCCAAATCGACCCTCTGCTAATGTCCCCAGTCTATTGAATATGAGCTCATCTACAGACCCACATCGGCGGCTGGATGAGTTGTCAGTTTCTAAACCGTATGGGGCTCGGTCAGCAGATCAAACTCCTGAGCAGTTAGCAACAGCTATGCAACTCTTAGCAGCCACAGTACAACTATCTGGTGGCAACGCGGCTAATGTACAAACTGTTTTTAATGCAATCATGTCCCAGCAACAAAATGGACCTGGACCAAGGGAGCAGGCTAGTCGGCAAGCTGGTCGCCTGGAAGAAGAACGCATTATGCAGAAGAGAGTAGAAGATGAAAGGCTCAAGGAGATGCAGAAAAGGGTCGAAGTTGCACGTGAATTAGAAGTTAGAAAGCGATTGGAGGAAGAAAGCAGGCTGGAAGCTAGACGCCGGGAAGAACTTCGTCGGCGAGAGGAGGAACGTCTGCTGGCAGAAGAGCGAATCAGAAAGGAAGAACTTCGAATTGAAATGATCAGGCGTGAAGAAGAGAGAAGACATAGGGAGCAGAGGGAATTAGAGCTTCGGCAGAGGCAATTGGAGCTTCGCCAGCAGCAGAATCAGCAACAGCAGCAAAAGAAACATCAGGAGGAAGTGCGTCTGAGAGAAATTCAAATTGCAGCAAAGTTGGCTATGGAGCAACAGAAAATACAGCAAGATTATAGGGCCCGACAAACAGGTACTCAGCAGGCACAATTGGCTCTTATGGCGGTGACAAATAAAGTTCGAGAACAATTGGTCCCTAGCACAAATGCATCAGGAAATGCTCCCTCACTGCTTAACTTGGCTGTTTCAAAGCCAGTTAGTGCTCTGGATCGTATAAATGAAAAGCTGAAAAATGAAAAACAAAAAAACGAGCAGGTGGCTAAAATCGATAACAGTAAAATTGATCGCCGTGTGGCAAGTGATGTTGCATGGAAGAATCCTGTTGTTGTATTCAGCTTTGTCAACAGAACCAATGAGCGGAAGCCTTTGCGAGGAGTCTTTGGACAAAAAACAGGAAAAGCCGCTGCAAAGGTAGTATCAGATTATAAAAGTCGTGGTTTTATGCTTTATGGTCAATCCGGAGCTCCGTGTCAATTATTGAGCTACTTGAAGTTGAAAGTTGCGCGCCCAGGTCTGCTAAGCGATTATGAAGTGAAAGTAGCTGATTTCAACAATAGCCTACATGAAATGATGGAGGAAAGTGAACGATTATTGACTGAAGGGCGTTCAAAGGGGTACATTATACGACGTGAAAATGATGAACCAAAGTCAGTAGCTAAGAATGAAGTCTCAAAGAACGAGATCTCTGGAAATAAGGTTGCCTCCGCATCATCAGGGAAAGATAGCCCTGGAAGCACAATAAAGAAAGATGTTCTTCCTAGCAAAAATAAGGAAACCAATTCTACCAATTCCAGATCTGCCAATAGTGAAAAAAGTCGACATAGGAACAGGTTGAGTGAACCAAATCGTCCAGTTTCCGACCTCCGAGAAAATCTCTCCAGACGGGCTAGATCTAGGACACCAGGAGATGTCAAAAAAGGCAGAGACACCTCTGCCCCACCCACCGTGGATAGTAAACCCAGATGGGACAAATCAGATGAATCTGAGGATGAGCTGCTATGGGAGGACGATGAACCAGCAACTTTGAAAATCGCTGTTGATGACGATGATGTAAAATTTGTTTCTGAAGAACCAGTCGCAATGGAAACTAGTGCCGCCGTGGACGAGAAAGATGAAGATGTAGAAGTAGAAGGGGAAGAGAATGATGTAAAAACCACAGAAAGCATGCCTATAGATGTGGAGAATGTCAGTGAAGTTATGGTTGAAGATAAGGAGTCTGCTAAGACCGATGCTACCGCAGTCATTGCCCTGTCCAATGAAAAGGCGAAATCAGGAGACGATTTCATCACACTGGATGATACAGCTGATGAAAATGATAAAGCTGATGAAAAAGATAAAGCTCCTGCTTCAGAGCCAGCAGTAGTTAATGCTGACGAGTTTGTCACAATTGATGAGGCAGCTTAAGAATGCTGGAATTACATTTCAACATGTATTCCTCCCACACAGATTGTACATAAATACTATATACTTCTTTCGAGGCACTATCAGTAATATTATTTGTTATGTATGTTTCTCCAGTTCGTCATGGTGCCTGAAGGGGTTTGGTAATTAATGTGACGCTTTTGACTTGCAGCTAAACTGGGATGAGGTGTTCTTACATACACCCGAGTGATTGTTTGCCATCACCTGTTACAATACATAATACATTGGACATAACCTATCCCTTACGATAGAAATAGTTATAATCATTTTAATCTCCATTTAAACTATTAAACTGACGTTGTACAATTCTATCTCGTTATATTTGATATTATCCTTCTTTAATTCACACCCACCACAGTTGCCAACTGCCTGGCTATGCACCAACCATCCTCTGCAGAGTACTTCTTTGTTACTGTGTCTAATTAACAATAATTATGTAAACGATTTGAAATGTCGTAATATACACAATTCCTAGATCTACTTTTGGCTCAACATACGAGCAATGCTATTATTAATAGAATATGGGGCAATACATGAAATGCTTTCAATATGCGCATATTCGGTGCTAAATTTTTAAGCATGGGCCCTATGTGATGATATTTCACAAAGCTAGTACACTGTACAGCTTCAAAACGTCTTTGAATTTGGCTATATTATTAAACATCTTGATATTTAACTCAAGTTGCTGTGTGAATGATCGTGATTGGTTAAGCAATTAGCGGATGTGTGTTGTGCCCGTTCTAGCAAGCACTACCTGTGACAGTATTACTAGCTCTACTAGTATTCTGCACTAGTTACTTGTTAATTACTTATTAGTCCAATGTCACTAGCTAGTGGCATGGGAATTAGTAAACGAAAATGGGAAGTGCTTGTTTCGGGTTCACTTCAGGACACGTGTTCACTTCAGGACATGCTTAAGTCTTAAATTGGCTTCCAATCAATCAACAAGTCATTAATCCATTGCTCAAAGCTGAGTTAAAAAAAATTAAAAAAAGTTTACCAAGATAAAAAAGTTTACCAAGATCAGGGATTGAATCTAATCCATAAACACAAAATATACCCTAATTACATCCCTGACTTCGATTTACTTTATGCCCTCGGAGGAAGCTCACCATTTTTGCTTCAGTTGCAACTGCAAGGATCCTAATCAGTGTAATAATTTGACGTTGCTGATCAATCACTAATGGTATGCGCACTGCAGCTAATAAATTATACAAATTGATAATCAGCAACAATTCATAGCAAATGATTGGATGAATTGATAATCAGCAAATTCTCACGGCAGAAGCAGTGGAGAAAATGAGCAGTTGCAATGAGCAACTGGATACCCTGTGGTGACTGTTCTGTCACCATGCATTGGTACTGGCTTAAAATTGGTTATTAGAAATGAGCTATCCTGTTTGAACCGACTCCAATGTTATCAATCTCTGGTGTGCTGCCAGGCTCTCTTGAACCATTATAGCTCGAGGAATTGGTAGCCACTCGCAGTTCTGTCTTTAGATGGTCAATTACTTGCGAGTTATCAGTTTCAGTCAGCAGTCGATTTCAATCGTCTTAGCTGTTGGCAACGGTCTGTTGTGGTAGTCAATACTACACTGATGTTGAGACTCCCCATCAGTAATGATTGTCTCGGCCATGACAAGTTAAAGCTGTCTTAGATGGTCATGATGGTGCTTCTCTCTTCCGAGTCGTCCTTTCTGGGAGGAGCTGCATGGCCAGAATGTCTTGAGGTCGGAGAGAAATTCCGGGTGCAGGCCGACTATCAAGTTGTCCTGCCACTCCGCATGCCACCCTGGGGTGGCTCAGTGGCTAGATTATTGCTCATCGCCACAAGGTCCTGGGTTTTAATCCCATCCGGTCCAGCCTGTTGTGAAGGTGGGCTCTTCATTTCACACCTAGCTCATACAAGCTTCCAGCTTAAGGGGCCGGTTAAATATGGAGCAAAAACACAGCAGGAACACAAAAACAAAACAATGTTGAGAGTCTCATCAACAGGGCTTTAGCATTGATAGCACTGTGTGTACCCCAATTGCTTGACTTGCAAATCAAGTAAGGTTGTAAGCATGGGAATCAAACCCTATTAGCTTCATGATGAAATGTCATAATCTTATTGAGTCCTGGTTTCAATAGCGCTCACCCCTCACTCCCTACTCCCTGGCCTTGTAGCTGTCACATATATGTACATGGCATTGAGACTATTCAAGTAAACAGGATATCACTGTGAACTACTTCGGTAGATAAAACGGTATACATCTATAAGGACAACGATGGATTACCAGGCATTGGTTTAAATCTTAGTGAGCATCCGATTCATTGCATTGGAATTTATCTGGCTGGATAACAATGGCTTACACTGGCATTGGTTCAAGTGTTTATGAGCATCCAATTATCTGGCTGTGATGAGTTGCCTTGGATGTTTCACCAAGCGGCAGTCTCCCTCCAATATGTTTAGGTGAAAGGTTTACCGACATTACCAATTATTGGAAAGTGTTTCTGAAGAGAATATGAGATCACTTTTAGTTTGTTCTCACACCACGGGATCTAGGTAAGTTTTATACCTACTAGTACATACATTTGTTGCTTCATACTCTGTTCCAGCATCCAACATTTGATGCTTTTTAATGTTAGTGGACTCTCTTCCAATTATTGCGCGAAGGATTTATGGTATGCACAGATGAAAGAATTATCTGTAGCATTTGGCAAATACACTGGTTGCAGTGTGTATCGGTTCACAATACACTGGGTACTGAAAGTGATAGAATGATGCGGATAATGTAAGTAATAGGGTAGGGCTACCTTATCGCATAACCATTATTTTGTGGTTATTTGAGAATAAATTTGATCTCAATATTCGTAAGTTTGCTATTGTTGTTCATCAGCTAACTGGTTTGCTATGGACTGCATACAGAGGGTGTATTCGCGGTGATAAGTGTTTTTCTGATAGCCGTCAATACCGAGTCGTGTTGGAAATCGATTATTTTTGACAACCTACACATCTGTGAGTAACTGAAGTGTAATTAATATTGTACAGAATTTAGCTTCTTTACATTTTGTATCAACATCGACACATCCGACTACGAGATCTTAACTTGATGGACATGCTCTGATTCTTCTCTGTCCAACCGAAGAGGAATTGTCTTTCATCTTTGTGGTAAAGTATGAACTGTGTACACAACCCACTCTTCCTCTACAATCATTCTATTAGGACAACTTATTCTTCTGCGCTCTCTGATGGCATACATTTAGTTATCATATTTCTACTTGTTCATCTACTTTTCTGCACTCGCGCCCCATATGGCTTTCAAACATGGTAAGTGTGTCACAGGCTTTCTTTAAAAATGCTCTCCTGGGTTCTTGCTTCAGCAATGCAAGCGAGTTATAATAAATGGTTGACCCAGAAAAGAAAACATTGTCTGCAAAGTCTAAAATTTGCTCTGCATGACTACTAGTTTGTTTAACGAAAGAGGATAATGTAGGATCTCAAGTTAACATCAACGGTGGTAAATATGCTAAAGAAGAGATCAATGTCACATTGCAAATTAACTTTTATCTCTCACACCATCGGCACCTTATTTGGCACACCATTATCTCTGCAAAGGACTAGTGACTACCCTGTATTATTAGATAATATATTATATTCGAGAGATGTTTGCACAATCTTACCAATGAACCTACATGTATCTAAAGCTGTAATATTTATCTTTCCTTCATTGCTGACCGGCTGATTACGCGGGTAGACTGGATAGTGTCTAATTATTTTACAATGCATTGGGTTTGTTTAATTGCCTGTGCTTTCTGTTCTGTATGAACTAACACAAATTTCTGTATGCCTCCTAGTGTCCTGATAGGAGTGATTCCCTAGGTGATAATGACAGGGCATGTTGATGAACTAATGGCAGAGCTATCTAGGTGTAACTATGTAGCTGAATAGAGCGAAGTTAGAACTAGGATTCACCACAAGCATCACAGCTATTCTAGTACTGGTATAAAATGGTATGTAGTGGCGGAATCGTTATAAACTATTCAATGGATATACATGTAACTGCCCTTAATGTAACTGTATCGTTATATAGGGCGGATTGCTTCCTTCAGTTGCAGGTTTTGGGTAGCCTGACCATCACGTTCCCTCTCCCATTGGCTTAGTCCAGTCATTGGGAGATAACTACCATGTGTTTGGAGCCTGATGACCATGCTAGAGTTTGAGATGCACGATAAGACACTGAATGTCCTTGGCTCCCGAATGTGTACTCTGCTGGAAGATCTGAAAATTATTTTCAACAAGAGTTAGTGGTTTGGGTGATGGAATTTGTCTCACTCTCAGTGTTGCCATATTTTCTCTTCACAAATATTTGCTACGACGTCTATATCTCGTTGCACTCACACCTCATGTAAGTCTATATCTCGTTGCACTCATACCTCATGTAAGTCTATATCTCGTTGCACTCATACCTCATGTAA
>JAOQGN010089892.1:0-12093 GCA_027564295.1 Himantozoum antarcticum
ATATAGCCCTGGATCAATAAAAATAATTTAGGTGCAGAAGTTTTCTGCTCCACAAAAAGTGCTTTCGCGCCCCAAACCCAAAACCCCAATCCACCATCTAGAACCCAGCTAAGCTGAAATAGTCACTATTGCACCTAAATGAGATTCTACCCCCGAACGTTCAGGTATTCGAGGGTGTAATATATGCCCCTGGTTATTATATTCCATTCTATATAAACATTATTATATTCCATTATAATTATATACAAAATAGACTCCCACCACTTCAACCAGCCAAGTGCAATATCGGCTTGGCTTAGTTCTAGGATGTGGATTAGAGTTTGGGGTTGGGGGACGTGATTGCACTTTATCTGGAGAAGACAATTCTCAGTCTACATTTTTTCTAGTGCCTGGTTATCTCTAAATTTGCAGGTTTGAACCTACATGGCTACATGTTCCTCAACTAATGGAGTTCAACAATTTCAGTTTTTCAGCTGTATATATGTATACTTCACCACCTGCAATTCTAAGATTACGGTCGAGATTTTCAATTTGGGACGGGATTGCACGTTATCAAAAGAATAATACACTTGGCCTACACTTTTCCACTCCTCAACTTCTAAAAGCTGTTGTTATTTCCTAAACATGAAATTTTGCACAAGCCCCACATCATGTTATACTTATTTGGTAAATGAGTTCTTATTGTTAACTGACCTTTCAAAGTAAATAGTGTAGGTAACATAAAGTTCATATATACCCTATTAAGGCTCCCAGCCTCCCACAAGGTTCTACAATGTTCCTATAAGGCTTCTGTAAGGGTTTCCGTGTTGCTCTAATAAGTTTCGGAGAGGCTGTTGCATGAATTACTACGTATGCTTCAGTTATTCCAGTGATTTTTAGCATTTTGCATGATCGCATCTTCACGCTGTAGCTATACTATTGGTATATGAAATGGTGATAGTTTGAACTTTACTGCTATTTTGCGAATCAATGAACATCTCTGTCTGTTGCTGTTGTTTAGGTATTGTAAGTAAGAGACATACTATATGCATCTCTACTTACCATTTAGTATTACAGGTTAGAGCAGTGGAATAGGTGAGCACTTCATGTCTTATGGACCAACAAGACTGGCTCAAGGAGGGAGGTCACACATAAATGACACCATCACAATGAAATCGTGTTTGCCTAATACATGTATTAAAGAGACTGTCATCATCATGCTATGCTTCAGCTGAATATGCAGTTTATTTCATAAGTTACATACATGTATTATTCTCTTATATGCTGCAGTTTAATTTCAGTTTAGCATTGCCAGGGCAGCCAGGTACATTAGTGAGTGTTCTCCCAGCCTGTCCCCCGACCATCTCCACAAGCTCTATGCATGGCCATTAGCCACCCAAACACAACTGGTCTGAGGGGTGGGTGGAGGTGTGGAATGAGTGAGTTGCTTAACCTCATCGGCACCCACCATCAAATCGGCAGTTGTGTAGTTGTGCTTGGGTGGCAGTGGCTTTATGATCTTGAATTATCTCCACCACTAGGCATCACACATAACAATGCATGGCTGGTTGCAGATGGATGATAATTTCCATCAAATAATTCATAATAATATTATTACTTTGTTGAACACTATCTTGTTGAGCTTACAACAAAATATTATTTTCATTTCTGATTTTATTCTGTAATCAAGACATTCCTACTGCACTGCACACATACATAAGACATTCCTACTGCACTGCACACATACATAAGACATTCCTACTGCACTGCACACATACATAGTATATTAAATAATTAAATGTGTTCAGCTGAAGTCAGGCCAAAACGTGTTGTAGTTCCATATCAGTAATAAAGTAATCCTCAAATAAATATTTCTGATAATATAAAAATGATAATTGGATACATTTGAAGACAGACAAAAGTAATTATCACAAAAGTAGTAGAGTTCTACACAGTCAAGCCATTTAGTCACCTGTCAATAGCCTGTCAATAGTGGTCAATACATAGTCTGGGTTCCAAGCATTCTCAACTTTGCGAACACAGCCTAGCCAAATAGCAGGATACATGAATGGCTAGCAGTACCAGAAATATAATTATTTTTTTGTTTTGTTTTACCAAGGAGTTTTAGTGAGGTTGTAGGCCCACTACAACTCCTTGGTTTTACTAAACGTGTATATAATCACTATTATCCACATGTACGTCATGTGGGGAGTCTGTATCTTACTTCTACATTTTATGGCACAGGGAACAATTTATGGATTAGGAATGTTACTCGAGGTTTCTCAGCAAATAAAGGTATTTTTCTGACTGTGATTAATTTAAACCTAGGACGTAACATAACCGGTGAGATGCCTCTTCTCCTTCTTTCATGTGTATTCAAATCGACCAAGGGAATTATGAAGATTCCCAGTATGTCGCCTGCCACTTCTGTACTTCACCTCCAGTACTTCAGCTCCATTAATTTATCTGCAACCAACGTTGTAAAACTTGAGCCATCATGACAACTAGTTTGTTTGGTTAATTTGAGTTTCAATTACAAACCCTGAGTTTATGCCCATTCAGTAAAAACACCTAGAGTCACTAGAGTTTTCTCAAAGAAGCAGAGCAACTCGGGCTGAATCCGACTACTTGAGAGCCCTGCCCGCTAGTCAGTACACATAACATAGAGCAACTTCTGGATTCAGAATCGGGTAAGAATCTTGTCCATGAAATCTTAGTAGAGAAATGTTCTTTGACTGCAGCAGAAATTGAACCATGGAAGAAGCTCACAAAAGAGGTGCAGCAGCCTTAGCCACTTGATGATTTTTTTTGTACTTTGTAGTATTTTTTATCTCTTTTCACTGTATTTCATCTAAGTAATATGGTTTTGTATTTCTACTATCCCCTTACTATCGCTTAGAAAGTATTGTGCATTTAGTTTTATTAACGTGTCTAAATTTTATGTTCTATAAGAAACTACGCTACACAGCTCTTATTCAGGTCTAGAAAGATTTCAGAATTTTCTAGAATTTTTGTTATGATGAAAATATAACTGTTGGTAAAACTGAAGAACATGCAATAACCTCGAATACCTTGTAAGACTATGGAGGCAACTGTTCCAATCTTCCACTAAACAACTGTACACTCTGCTCTACTCTGTTGGTAGGTTCTAGCTAATAGTCCTGGATTCTAATAATTGTCCGATATTGTGGAGGAGGTGATAGTAGCTGCGTCTATTAGTAGCACAGCTTCCGTGTAGTATAGCTCCTAGGTTGGCCAATGCTCCACAAAAACCTCCTACAACATCAGAGCACACTCTCTGAAGTTCATCTGCATGCAGCAACGCCAACGCCTCAACTCAAGTACCACTAATAGCAAACCCAACAAAACTCTACTCCTAGTTGGGCTAGTATATGATACTGTATGATACGATCGATCCAGAATATTACATGATGAGTAATATAATAATTTGAATAGCAATAAAATAGGTGTTGCTTCTATGACAGCTAGCATTGAAGTGCAGCCTCTTTACAATGTGCACAATAATATAGTGTTATGAAATATGGAGTTGCCCACTCTTCATAAAATTGCATTGGGGAGAAAACTCTAAGCTAAGTAACATTGGGCATGGGCTAAGTAACATACTATTGCATGTATTAACAGGTGCATTCTTAGCGAACGCTACTTACCAGTTAGATTAGATACTAGTTAGAACAATTGGGGTAATCATGTATAATTAATAGGTTCGTGTGAGAATCAGCGAATAACTAAATATAGCAAGACTTGTTTATAACAATAATATGTAAATAAAAAAATTAAAATAAATAAGAAAAATGAAAAATAAATAATATGGCTGGCCATCACGATATTATTATTATTGTTATTATTATTATTATCATTATTATTATTGTTATTACTATTACTATTATTATTATTATTATTAACTTAGCCTTTGGCATGTCGACAAACTGTAAAATAATTTTACCAAATAAGTAATAATAATATATGATGAATGTTTAATGAATGTTTGAATCGGTTTACAGACCACACTTCTCTGACTAGTGGTACAGCAAAATAAATTAAATTGTGCTCCCTGCTCACCATCCATTTCATTTATCGAGTATCAACCACAATATCTTCTCTTGTTGCCACTGTGATTCTGCCACAAAATCCCTGGAAATGGGTTTGACGGTTGACCTTGCCACACACAAAATTACAAAAAAATTATTCTATATTGCAACTCTTGTTAGCATTTTTTTTAAATTGTTTCCATCTCAAATGTTTTGCAAAATTAATTATGCAGAATTATCCCCACCTGGTTTCATTCTAATATTTTTTATTCTAGGTGATCGTGCAACGGGCACTGGCTGCTAAAAATATCACACATGCTAAGGCAGGAACTATTCTAGCAGCCATACTGAAACTGTTACCTCTCTTCTTATTGGTCATGCCAGGAATGATTGCCCGAGTTCTATTTCCAGGTAGGAAACTATGAAGCAGTAGGAAACATCTACAATAGATGTTGCAATATTTCAGCAACACAGTGAAATCATAGAACATTTAGTGATTGAAGTTTAGACTCATTCCTGCACGATATACGACAGTTCCTAACTGACTGTCTTTTTTGTCGCTTTGTATTGTTTTAGGTGGCATTCCAAGCTGCTAGCTGAGCTAGTAAAGCTAATCGAGGCCCACCTGGCCTCTGGAGCTTTACCTGCTGATCAGCACACAGGAAGCAACTTTAGGGCTAATAATCTTGTCCTTGAAAGTTGTTGGCATGGAAATAATTTTGACTCCAGAGGGAATGGAATCCAAGACCTCATGATGAAGGTGATGCGATGCTTAGCTAACCACTTGACCATCCCTGCTCCTGTTTTTCACTAATTGCTTGGGGTTGTGAAGTCTGTGATTTGAATTGTGAGTGTCAACCACGAGCACTTTATTATGAATCTGCGTATTGTACTGTCAGATTTCTTCCTGTAGTACAGCAATTCCTCCTCACAATATTTATACGGTGCAAATATTTTTCCATAACACCGTTTTTGGTTGTGTTCTCTTTTGTCTTTTGAGTTGTCTTCTCTTTCATATGTATAGAGACTGTTGGCTGTGCTGACGCTGAAACTTGTACTAAAGTTTGTGGATCTACTGCCGGTTGTAGCAACATTGCCTACTCAGCCCTAGTCCTAAATCTTATGCCAACAGGTAAACAGTACAATAGACTTCACATAGCAGCAACATTGCCTGCTCAGCCCTAGTTCTATTAAGTCTTATGTCGACAGGTAAGCAGTTGCCACCATGCGTGGTTATCTATAAAATATCTAATTAGTTCTACTCCGTTAACCTACAGTTTGTTGTAGCGGACATGACACCTCCTGCATTCTTTGGTCTTCCTGTACTAGCTATGCATAGAGTTACCTCCCATCTTAATAGTCTCCTCTCTATAGCAGAGATAACTCTATGGTACTCGATGAGTGTAACCACTATTATGCACACCACAAACACCAGAATTGCATGCGTTAGTGTCGGGATAACCTGTCATATGTGAACAATTGCACAACAACCAATCAGCATAATGGGTACAGATTTAAATTAGTTACATGGTTCATTGTTTAGTAAGTTCACATTGCCGTCATTTCCATGGCATATGTGTGGACAACGTAGAGATTTGAAACAGATCCTATTGGTAGAGGAACATGGCCACCCACTAAACATAGACCTAAATGGCAGATAATACTACGGTCTAGCACTCTTACCAATCTAGTCTTGCAGTGATGATGCATTTACACTGCAGAGATGATGCAAAGCACTGACAGCAGTGATGACGAATTTACTGCAGTGAAGTGGTTGCGAGTCTCTTCAGGGTTCTGACGGACTAGGCCTAGATGGCACAAATTTTCCAACTTAAATTAAACTTAATTTTAGGCTCAAATTTAACAGCGTTAAACAATAATATGCCTGGAAGTGAATATTAATTGCTATCGCACTGGTTTCAGGTATCAAAGGGTTGATGCTAGCTGTTATGTTGGCTGCATTGATGTCTTCACTCACTTCAGTATTCAACTCAAGTAGTACAATATTCACTCTAGACATCTGGACGATATTCCGTAAGAAGGCGAGCAGTCATGAGCTCATGGTTGTGGGAAGGTAAGAACTAAAGACCAGTAGCTCATTAAGTGATTAGACCACCGATTAGTCTGGCTAGATGCAGTCTCAACCCAAGGGTCTGAATCATGTGGTTGATTGTGAAAACTTTACAGCGTTTAATGCAATGTGAGGTGCTATTTGCTGATTTGTGGTAAAGGGCCAAAGTTTGTACCCAGTGGCCAAGACTAGCGGTGATAAGTTATGTCCAGTGATGTTAGAATAAGTATGTCTGCCAGAACAGGTAAATATTGAAACTCTTGTAATGTCGTCAAGGTCTGCAAATAGCGAGTCTCAGCACAGAGTTATCAGCTCAACCACCAATATGGTGGCATTTTACTGCCGGATTCTTCATGCAAACTGCTTTTAGTAGCGTGTTGTAGTCAATTTGGCCAACGGAATACTGTTGGGGAGTTGTGCTCTCTCAACGACACCGATAAACATGAATACACTTAACCATATTCAGTGAATCAAGCTCACTTAGCTAGAGTTTGGATCTGACAGCGTCTGCTTGTGAAGCGCGTCCAGAAACATACAGGCTGTGTACTATTTGACGGACTCTAGCAATTAGAAGACGGACTCCAGCAATTAGAAGACGCACTCCAGCAATTAGAAGACGGACTCCAGCAATTAGAAGACGGACTCCAGCAATTAGAAGACGGAGTCAAGCTGATAAATCCGTGCTGAAACTCTGATAAAAAACATCCTTCACAGAACTTTCCGTATTCATTGGTTTGATTCCCACCGATTGCCACAGTATATTTTCAACTCTCCCTTATATGCTCAAGGACTTCATCTTCTAGCTCTATGTGTGCCCTTGATATGAAATGATGTAGGGCTGTACTATCAGAACATGTCAAATACCCAAAACCACCTTTTGGAAGAGTAGCTGTCAGCAGTAGCTGGCAGCAGTAGCTGTCAGCAGTAGCTGTCAGCAGCAGCTGGCAGCAGTAGCTGCCAGCAGTAGCTGCCAGCAGTGGCTGCCAGCAGTGACTGGCAGCAGTGGCGGTACTTGATACCATTGAGTCTTTGAGCAATATGCATATCCTACTGGAGAAGATTATTGATTGGAAATTAATCTTGCCTAATTTCACTTGTGGAAAATTTGCCCAAAATTAATTCCCCTAATAACTAATTGCTTCAAAATTTTATATAGGCTTTAATCTTTATATATAAATTAGAAAGTAACACTTTGTATGATTTCAAATCTCGTTAGTTCAAAATTCGGTAAGAACTAAAATCCGCAAATTAAGTTTAGTCCTGAGGAGTTGCCAAAATTAAATCCGCTAACGATTTCTTCCAAGACCTGTGCTGTGATGACATGACCCCCTCTCATAATACTTGTAATAGTAATATTTACATTGACTTGCTGTCCTCATAAATTGCCGTACTAATTCTACTCTGGTTACTTTGCAGAGTGTTTGTGATTGTGTTGGTAGCTCTGAGCATTGTCTGGGTTCCATTACTTAAAGGTAGCCATGGATCTCAGATATTTGCCTACACTGTACAAGTCGGGTCATTCTTCCAGCCCCCTATCATTGCAGCATTCACTCTAGCTTTGTTTGTTCCAAGAGTCAATGAGAAGGTGAGCTAAGGCTAGACATAATAAACAGCCACGTCTGAGACAACATTTATTTGAAGAAAGGAGGAGGGAAAGCAAAGTCTCAATTTGTTTTTCCATTTTTAGAAGTTCATCAAGTTATGCTATTACAGCTGCTTGAAATTTTTATGAAAATTTCATGTATGAAATTGAATGTTATTGAACCTTTAAATGTTATTGAAAATTGTATGCATTGAAATTGTAACTTTTAAGAAAATATCTAAAGATAATATTTGCCATAATTGTAAATAATAGTAAATAAACGGTATTTGCGTCATCTAAAAGTTCTATCTAATGATCTGAGCATTAATTATGTGATCATCCTCATCATTTCAGTTATTTCCATCTTCCAAACAATCATAATATCACCCTGTGGTCAACGGCTATACCAAGACAATGCAGTCCCCCAAAAAACGTCATCTCCTTGGTGAATTTCTCCTGCCTGTTCCGTGGTGAATTCTCAATATAATAATGATGATGCTGTGAAGCCAGTGACTATATGGAAGTTCAGCGGCTTCCAGCGAACGCTTGCAGCACACCTTTTCTATACAAAAATTATCACCTTGCAATGACGAGAGAACAACTCCAATCCTATAATACCTCTTTACTGTACAGTGTATCATCTTGGAAGAGTCGTTGCTATGGTTTTAATCTGCAGGGTGACGACAGTCCAAACAGTTGAACTTCAGTACATTGCTCTCATTGTTTCAGGGTGCCTTCTGGTCGATGATAGTTGGTGGTATAATCGGTATAATAAGATTTGCTCTCGAGTACAGCTATGAGAAGCCAACCTGTGATGGAGGAGAAGACACAAGGCCGGCATTTATAAAGGATGTCCACTTCCTGTACTTTGCTGCTCTAGTCTACGTACTGTGTATAGTCATAGCTGTAGTAATATCTATACTAACCAAGCCTGTGCACCCTAAACATGTAAGATTCAGTAGTAGGTTGTGGTTCTAAGTTTGAACAAAACGGTAACATTAACTTTACAAACTTATATATTTACTTTAGACTTCTGACAGTAGGTATAGCTACGTATCAGAAAGTACTTGTTATCTACTGAAACTATACTGGGAAATGCAGCCTATGAATTGCCATAGAGTGTAACTACGTAGCAGCCCACACTAGATATAGACTGACTCGGCGGAGAATAACCCACTGGCCATTCCAGCATACTTTACACTGTACCCTCACACTGTACCCTCACTCTGTACTCTCACACTGTACCCTCACCTGTATCCCCACACTATACCCCCATGTTGTACACTCACTCTGTACCCTCACACTGTACGCTCACACTATACCCTCAAACTGTACCCTCACACTGTACCCTCACACTGTACCCTCACACTGTACCCCCACACTGTACACTCGCACTGTACGCTCACACTGTACCCTCACACTGTACCCTCACTCTGTACCCTCACACTGTACCCTCACACTGTACCCTCACAATGTATCCTCACACTGTACCCTCACACTGTACCTGTACCCTCACACTGTACTCTCACACTGTACCCTCACACTGTACCCTCACACAGTAGACTTAGCCACTCTGCTCACACATCATTTCATCCACTGTTGACAATTTTCAAAGCAAGTTTGGGAGTGAGTGGGATGTGCACCCATATTAATACAGACATGGACTTATAATTGTGCTGGGATCTTAGGAGGAGCATATTGCATGTATATGCTTATAGCTTAGTCTACACAACTCTGCTTATGCTCTGCTTGTATCACTGTGTGTCGTCTTGTTGTCTGCAATGCATACAGAGCAACTCGAGCAGGTCTCTACTATTAAACTTACATTTGTGTTCCAAGCCTGTGTTCCAAGCCCTGCCTTCTGTTAACATGTTAGTGATAGCCTTTAGATGTTCAGGTCGCATTTTACACAAAGTAATTTAAATTTAATTTAATTGAAATTACAACAGGCAATGTATGCAATATATAGAGATTATTTTTGTAGGAAAGTTTGACGTCCTTTTTAGGGTGGGTGTTTGGGGTTGACGTTATTTTTGTGTAATGTCACAATCTGATTACACATATCTCTGTGATTATATCTTCATTTCAAAGTCAACCAGTACATGCAATATGCTGCTATGCAGTATATTTCTACTGCCTGCATAATTGTTGTATGTATTCCAGATGCACAGATTGACATTTTGGAATAGATTTGACAGAGATGAGAGAATAGATCTACCTGCTGGAGAACAGGCTACAGATGTGGATGTCAATGATGAGCCAGAGTTTGAGAATGATAATAGCGCAGGTAATTAATGCTATACGGAATTAAGAAGTTTGTAGCTCTGATATAGCTAACCAGCTGTTATTGCATTGGATCACTAAATCGCTTATATTTTGTTAACAATACTTAGAATCTAGTCTATATCAAAGAATTGATAGGAGAGAAAATGTATATTAAGCATAGATGTTTGGGGCAGCGAGTGATTGAATGATTTCATGTGATGTCATAATCCAGGGGCGTATATTATGTGAAATGCAACCCCATAACATTTACAAGATTGTCCTCTGCAGCAGAAATTTTTTTTTGTTAGGGGGTTGGGAAAAATTTCGTTAGGGGGTTGAAAAATTTCATTAGGGGGTTGAAAGAATCTATTAGGGGGGTTGGGAAAATCTGTTAGGGGGTTGACTTTTGACGTTTTTTTGATGGTTTTGATGTGCTTTAATGAAAATACGACGAAAAAAAAATTAAAGTGAAATTTTGTTTAACCTCAGATTTGACCCCCAATACGTATATTACACTCCTAATTTGGGGGTGTAATATACGCCTCTGTCATAATCACAGCGTATTGTCATAATTACATCACACTGTTCCAATCTCTATATTTCTAGTATGTTCCGGATAGGAGACAGAAAGTACACCCAAACTGATTTCAGTTAGACAAATCCCAAATATTACAGAATTATTTGTTCATTGCAGAAGATGAAGTGAGGAAATCTGTCCCATGGTACAAGAAAATAGTGCTGTGGATTTGTGGCATAGACCACAGAGTAGCCAATGACACGCTTCCTAACAAAACCATCGTAACAGATCACGAGTCATTGAAGGAGAACCCCACCTACCGTCGCATAGCTAACACATTCGCCATCATCATTACTGGAGTAGCAGTATTTGTAATAGTGTTTTATGCTTAGCATAGGCTTAGTTTTGGAAATACAAATCGAGTGTTGAGCTCATTGGCAAATCATAACAAACAGACCATTGCAGTACAGTACTTAAACCCAAGTACCAAGACAAAGTTCCAAGTGCCAAAACTCTACAGTGCAGACTTCTCTCATTCAAAGTAGAACTACAGAGCTTAGTGACAATCTCAGGTTATTGATGCCATCGTTCTTCACTAAATTGCTCAAATCACTTTATTCGGTTCTTCCAAATACTATAACAGCGTGACTTGTCCCGCATGTTTCATTTACAACGCTCGAAGTTGTTACCAGCGGGTGACAATTTTGAGCGTTGTTCATAGCTTCAAACTCCAGTTCTTTTCTGGACAGCCTGGACAGCCTAAACATTGGTTGCTGACTGGTCTTCTCATGATATCTGATAAGGAACATTCACCCTCAAGGCCTAAACCCATTCCTTTGGAACCAAGCTGGTATACTTTAAAGGTTAACTGGAAGCCGAAAAATAAACATAAATTATGATCAAAACTCTTGAACAATCATGTGTATGGTAATGAGGGAGTTGTCATCCATAATTCTTAATTCATTTTATTTTACTAGCAGGGTAAAGTTTTAGGATTTAGTATGATACACTATCATGGTTGTCTTCTCTCTCTCTACTAAACACTGGAACTAAGCATTGAGTAGACAACTCGTAATTATTAGCAATCCATGCGTAATTAAACACTATTTGTAAATGAAATAATGACTGATTCATGCAAACATCCATATATACGTTGTGCTTTCAACAGCTGACATTATTGATACAGGAGTGTGTTGGTCTTAATTTGGAACTATTCATAACGTGTATAGTCTCATATCAGTGGAGTCGGTCATCTCAGCTTGTAATTCCATAGCAGCTCTAGCTGCAAGAGGTGTGCTGGTGGTTTAGGTGTCCAGGTTTTGCACAAAGTGCATGTACTAGAAATCACATCACGCCACCTCAGTTCAGAGGCGAATTTTGGGGGGTGCCCAAGGAGCCATGGTTCCCCCTTCCTTACAAGAAAAAAAAATGAAACTACCATCACCAACTAAAGCTATTACAAAAGAAAACAGGATTTATCCTCCCTAAAGAGAACAACTCCAATGAACTTTACCAATATCGCACTATATTATTTAATATGATGATGAATTGAGTCCTTCAGTTCCAGGATTTTAAATTATTGTTCAGACTGGTAGCAAATCTGTGGAGAACCTACACCTACCAACTACAA
>JAOQGN010090003.1:0-12093 GCA_027564295.1 Himantozoum antarcticum
GATGTGCCCTGCTGGTAGCTCTATTCCTTGGGTTGTTGTAACCTTGCCTCTCTTTATAATGAGCCGCCCACAGTTCTCTTAGCTGAAGGTCATCCCAATGTCACTGCTGAAGCCACTTGTTAGGTGGATCAGCGAGTCAATGACCCTCTCTGTCTTAGCAAACAGCTTGATGTCATCAATGTAGAAGAGGTGGTTAATGGTGGTGCCACTTCTGAACTTCTACCCATACCCACTCTCTTCTAAGAAAGCACTCATAGGGTTGAGTGCTATGCAGAAGAGGAGTGGGGACAGAGCGTCTTCTTTGTAGAACCCACAGTTGATGTTGATGTCTGCAATGTGCCATGAGTTCACTGTAAGTGTTGTCTTCCAGTGGGACATCGACTGCTGTTTGAAGTTCACTAAGCTGATGTTGATCTTGCATAGCCTCAGACTCTTTAGAATCCATGTGTGTGATATCGAGTCATACGCCTTCTTGTGGTCAATCCATGGCATGTTGAGGTTAGTTCTTCTGCTCTGTGAGTCTTTAGCCACTGTCTGGTCAATCATAACCTGATGTTTAGATCCCCTTGCTCCACCTCATATGCCTTTCTGAGCCTGATGCATGTGATCGTTCATGTGTTCTTGGATCTTGTCTGCTATGATGCGGGATAGTAGCTTCCACAGAGTTGACAGGCATGTGATTGGTCGGTAGTTCTTTGGAATTGGGCACTGACTAGGATCTTTCATTGTAAGGACCACTCTCCCATGAGTCAACCAGCTAGGGTGGTCTCCTTCAGAGATCATCCTTTCCATCTGTCTTGCCATTCTTCCATGCAGCAATGTTAGTTTCTTTAGCCAGTAACTGTGGATCATATCACATCCTGAGGCAGTCCAGTTTTTCATCCGCTTCACCCTTTTCTTGAGGCCGCATTCTGTGATAGTCACTGTCTTTGCTCTGATATCCTCATCTGATGTTCCTCTTTCAGCTTACTTATCCATGGGCCATCTCCATTGTGTGTTTCTTCCTTCTCCCAGATGTCCTTCCAGAACTATTCAGTCTCTGTCTGTCTCGGGTTGCTGCTTGTCGTGTTGTTCTCCTCTTAGTCTGGCATAGATTCTAGATGCATCCGTGGTGAATAGTTGGCTGGTTCTCCGGGCATCTACCTCCTTGGTGTATCTCTTGAGTCTGGCTGATAGAGCCGGCAATCGTTGCTTTGCTGTTTCCAGAGCCTATTGTACCGTGGCATTCTTGTATTTTTCTTGAGTCTTAATGGTTGTACCTCTGACTATTTCACTGAGCTTGCTGACATTAGTCCGCTGCTGCTTGATCTTCCTTTCCAGTCCTATTTGCCATGCTGGCTGTGATCTTTCTCGGTGATTAACCTTCTTTACTCCCATTCTGTTCAGTAGAGTTGCAGCTGTAGCTGATACATCAAGGCGTTGGTCTCTGTGATGTCTCTTGTAGGTATCATCTCTAGTGACAGGTTCATATGGTTCAGTAGTCCATCAGGGATCTCTCATCTGAGCTTGGGCAGGCATTGACTATTACCTTGCTCAGTTCGTAGACATTCCAATATCAGTCGCTGGAGCTCCTCTGCTTCCTCTGGCAGTTCTCCCTTTTCGGCTGGTGTCTTATCAGCAGCGTTCCCAAGTGGGGAGTGCGCTGGTGGGTCATCAGCCGCAGTAGCATACATTCCTTCCTTTAGCCTCGGCTCCACATCCTCTTTCTTCTTATTCATTCTTTTTTTATTCTCTTTCTTTTTTCTTTTTCTTTCTTTTATATTAGCATAGTGCCATGAAACGGGTAGTGTGCAGTAACGCGTAAGGTCTGTATAAACTATGCAGTGATGCCTGTGCTGCTACATTGCATTCCAACAATTCAGTGCTATCAGAATATTTTCTCTCTCAAGCTCTGTGTTCTTCCCTTTCCTCCTGCTTCCTTGGTTAATCTCTCTTCCTCTCTCATCTGTACTCCTCTCATATCTATCTTCCGACTCGTTATCATATCTCTTAGATCCCCCTCTTTTCTTTTTGTTCTCTTCTTATTCTTCCCAGTCTCTCTTCCACTGTCTGTCATTCGTTTCTTACCTTTCTTACATTTTCCTTTGTCCATTCCTTATCTCCTGACAATGTTCCCTGCATTTTTCTTCTCCTTTTGGCATTTTCAATCTGATTGCTCCACGATCTCTTTGTACCTTCAATCTCTTTCTTTCCTTATTTCTCTGCATCTCCTCTTACATACTTGCTCTACTTCCTCTACTTCCTCTACTTCCACTACTTCCTTACACATTATTTCCGCATATTTTCTACCGTGAACTCTTCTGCACACTTCTCTCCATTCCCTATTGACCCTTTCCGCTGTTCTCTTCCCTGTTTTGTTCCAGTAGACTCCATCCTCCTGCACCTGGTCATCATTCAGTTTTCATGTTTCCTCCTCCCTCCACATTATGCAGCTGACTGTGTTTGGGGTGCCATTCCTGTTGTTAGCATTCACCTCCATTATCCTTTTATTAAGCCTTCCCACTTTCTTCTTATCACTGTCGCCATAGCTTATTGGTGGAAAGAATGGATACAATATCCATTCTCTTCTCCCGGCTATACTATCTAATCTTCTCACCAGCTCTAGATAGTACTCCTTGGTCGTCTCTCCTTCAACCACTCTCAGATCAGGTACGGCAAATAAAAATAATTACCGTTCTTTCTCTCAGTGTCCCTTCCACCTTTGCCATTATTGATTCCAACTTTTACCCTCATGTTGATCTAGCCTCTACACCTTCAATCTGCATTCCTCTCGCCAAACTGTTGTCCTTATAATATCATATTATTCGTCATCTAAGTGAGTAATAATAATTTTGGAGTAGTAGAATCAGAAGAGTAGACTGCAACGGAGTCTGCAATTCCACAAAGTTCCAGTCTGCTGCTGGTTTTGACTACAAATGAAAAACCGTGGCCCATTGTAATTGAGCGCACAACTCTTTCGTTATCTAAATGAGCAATAATAATTTTGTTAATCTCCCAACTTGCTGAGATCCAGTATGCAACTTTAGGAGGAGGATGACTAACACATCATCAGAGGCATGCTCTATTTTCTTGCTATCCTTTCAAGTTGTTGCAATCTGGCATACCCCTTTAAGACGAGAATGACGAAAACATCATTGGGGGTATACCTCATTAATCCACTCTTATCAGTTCTAATCTAAGTTAATCAGTTATTCCCATTTAAGAGGGGGACGACTAATATACATCATTGGGGGCCCAATATTTTATCCATTCTAATTAATCCCAATTAAATTTGATGACGGCGACAAAACTGGGTAATTAGGGGGGATAACTGTCAATTCCATTTACCTACACTCAAATTAGTATTGGTATTACAATTGTAATTTAGAAGAGTAATTTAAATATTGGCAAAACTGTTGACACCACACACGACCTCCCTATTATCATAGGGAGAGCACCTACCACCCTCAAATTGTCTAGAGAACCCCATCTGGTTGCAGAGGGGGAAGGTGGATGGGAACTTTAAAGTTTCCATCCTTTCCCTTGGAAAGCTATTAGAGTAATGACAATTACAGCTACACATTCTAATAAAGCCCATATCAGCTTATATAGCTAATTCACGAGCAGCCAATCGGATGGCTTTATCTTTATGCTTTCTGGCAGAGTTTACTATGGGTTCAAGCATTCCTGAAAAGAATAATAGTGAATTACAAACTGGACTTAAATAGTTAATTACAGACTCTACAATTAATTGCTGAGTTGTTTCATGGCAAACCTTCGCGTCAAGAGAAGGCAGCAACTTGTAGATATATATTTCATTTCCTAAGTGATGATAACATCAGAGAAGGTAATACCAATCTTTATATTGGTATTCGAATAACTAACAACAGTTATAAAGTGCACAACAATTGTATTATATTGCATTGTATTTCCTAAGGACTTTGGAAGCTTTGCATTTCTTAGTGTTTGTATAGTGCGGTATAGTTTTGCAGTAGTAATTTAATGCAGTATGGTTGTGCATTAGCAATAATGGTGCAGTACAGTTGGTTTGGTGCAGCATTTCAAATGCTAACATTTTGTGGAATTTCTTGTCCCCATTCATTTCACTCTCTCCCATTCATTCACTCTTCTCCCCCTCTCCTCTAAAAACTTTATTGGTAGTCCGTAAAGTGATGTAAAGTGATGTTTTTTCACGATTCTCCCACACCTAGTCATTGTTTGGCCAGTTTGAGATTGTTTGTTTGGGGCTGTTGCACTAGACATAAGACCTGGGGTAGTTGGGCCAGCAGTAGTCGGGCCAGTAGCCTCCTACCTTTCTTTTCTCCATTCATCTATATTTGCAATACCGGTCTCGGAGCCCTCCAAATCTGACCCCTCCAGCTTTTCTTCCTCACTATGTATTTCTCAGTTGGGTTCAATAAACTCTTCCCTCACCTCTTCTGACCTCACAATATCTTCTATAGTTTGATTGTTATGTTGTTGATGTGCTATAATGATGTATGATGTTATCAATTACAATATTATTTATTATATCAACGATAGCAACTATGTGATAAGGATCGCTATAAATTTGTTTGCCTGTAGTCAGATATAAATAGTACAGTTTCGCAAAATTATGCCGGTGGTTCTTTTAAGCATTCGTGGTACCATGTAGAGCACTTACCTTAATTATGTATACATCGATGTCTATAGACTAAAGCTCTCTCTTCTCAGTAGCATCCTTCTCTCTCAGCTCTGCCTCTCTATCTGCTCTCGGTCTCTAACTTCCTATGCATGCGTTTCCATCCTTTCGCCTTGGCTCCACAAAATACTCCTCACAAGTTGCACTTGAGAGACACTAGTAATTGTGATCACGTGATTAATCAAGTGCGACTTCTTAATTATTTATTAGATACCTCACTTTTCTTATTAATACATTTTTATGAGATTGCACGGTACCAAACTGAACTAAATCGAGCCAAACCGAACCAAACCATACCGAACCAAACAAAATCAAACAAAATCAACTATCGACAGTGTATAAGCAGTACAAACTCTCATTTTTAGTTCAGTTGTGATCGGGAGCCGTAACTGATACGATTCCATCATATCAGTTTTATTGCTAAGGCTACAGAGTTAAAGCAAACTTTTCAAGTACATTTGACTATTATGAGCTCTTTTGAATAAAAATAATTTTAAATAGTTAGGAATATTCTTAATGACAAAACGATATTAAAACATAATTTGTTTTCAGTTTCAGATAGGTGAACAAGACCTACTGATATCAAGTTCATTTACCGAGAACCACCAACCACACAAGCCGTAAGTAAAACCTACTACAGTTACATGTAGCTACTAGCTACAAGTTAGACAATGTTAACCATGCCATTAGGAGTTTTTGAATGATGAAACAATTATGAAGCATTAGGAGTGTTAAATGATGAAACAATTATGAAACGGCGATCAAGCATGAATGTTGAAAATGAATTAAGAAAGAGAATATTCAAAAGAAACGATACTAATTTTCTTCAGATGACCTACTCGCAAACTACAATTGGCTACAAATGAATCGTTTATTAAATAGTCAAAGATTTCAAAACTTATGAAGCATGAACATTGAAACTATTTTAATAACTCTTTCTGACCAATCTCAGTTCATGCTAAAAACCAAAAGAGCAAAAGCGAGTTGGAACAGGCTGTGGCCATCATACCATATCGTGTGTGAACGTCAGGCTGGTGCTTAAATTTGGACTTAGGAGCTTGATGTAAATTGGCTCTTCACCAAAAACTGGCCTTCAGAATGGTATAAAACTTGTTACCAGCTATTTAATTGGTCCATATTTGGGTTGGAGTCTAAACATGGGGTTCGATCTCTTCACTATCTATACTCATATATTTATTTATTACTTTATTTGCTTATTTATTTATTAATTTATATAATAATTAATTGATTAATTCATTTACTTATTAATTACTTATTAATTTACTTATCAATTTACTTATTTATTTTCTTATTTATTTACTTATTTATTTACTTATTTACTTACTTATTTACTTACTTAGTTATTTTTTTATTTATTTATAGAGGTTGGCATAGAAGCTTATAATACAATTGCAATCAATAATCAAATAACTTGCTGACCTCTGACTAAATTACTCATAGTCCAACTCATAGTCGGACTAAATCATATTCAAATGAAGCACTAACTACCCCAATGAACCATACACCAATCCAGCTGAAACTTCTCCCACCAAAACTAAAAAATATCTCAGCTACACTTAAATGCCTCTACCCAAGCAAGACACCTCCTATCCATAGCCCATAATAGTCTTCTCAGAATTGATAAACATGCAGTTATTCATGACATTCTTCTTTTTTGTTTTTAGCAAATGCCAGTGCCACAGACACCTGAGAACGTAACTGACATCTCTACAGATGGCAGCAGCATTTACGGAGGTTCTCATATTCAACAAGTAGTGGATGATTCCAGCATCGGCGGCACTATCAGCACACACAGCAGTACAAGGAACAGCAATGCCCATCGCCATCAACCACTGGATGGGAGTTACATGTATAGAGAGAGACTGGTAATAACTCTGCCTAACAGTAGAAGGGTGGATGGGGCTGTGAGAAGACAAGCAAATATGAATAATGTAATGCTGAGCAGAGAAAGACAACAGGAGAATTTAGACGTGGTGCACAATGAGGAAGGGCGTGAACAACATCTGTGGGAAATGGAGTTCGACAATAGGTCAGAAAATTCCATGGAAAGTGGGGGGGTGATGGAAGCTGAGGACGGTTTGTATCTACCCACAGGGGATAATGATGAGGCACAGTACATAATTTCAGAACATGATATTCGCATAAAATTAAACCCGGAGTCAAAAGAAAGAATCAAACCCAGCCTACGATATTGGCTACAGGACAGCATTCAGAATATGCCACAATCGCCTTTATGTTACAACCTCGTCGTTATTATTATATACACGGGCATTTACAGACAATCTTACAGGACACTGATCTCTACAACGGAGCAGTCAGCCACGGTGAGATATGGACTACCTTTGGCCATAGCTGTCTCCTTATACCTCTTTAAGGACCTCAAATTCCGCCTATATATGATGCTAATGATTACTATCCAAGTAGTCATGAATGTTCTACTGGACAATTGCTTTGGTCTAATAATGACCAATGCATTGTTAGCTAACAATCAGCGATTCAATAATCTGAGACATTTGAATGAAGATCATATTGCTCTAGTTACCTGTTTCCTGTCTCTCCACCATTTATGCAAACTGTACGAAGCTCACGCACCGGAAGCTATAATACTTTCTACTCATGATGTCATTAACAGGCATTGGCACGAGCCAACCATATTCTACATTATGACACTTCAATGGTTTGGCTTCATACTCAATCGCTTTGTGCCGCATGTTGTGGAAGCAAACAGTGCATACCAGTTAATCCTTGACAGTATCGGCTATGGTAAAGCGTTCTTGATAATTACAATCTCTATCAGATCCTTTTGTATCATGTTTCTAATTGTTAAGCTAGTGTACAATGCACCAGAGATGCTAGCAAATGATTGGCTCCATCACATCAGTTTCCAGTTTATCGACAGTTCCAAAGAAGATCGTCTCAAGATTGTCATCAGCAACGTTATAGTGTTCATCGTTCTGATCTGTACTTATATTTGCAATGACCATGCTAATCTGTATGATTCCCGATTCATCACCACTTGCCGTTGTATGAACGGGATAGCTGGGATAGTAATGCTGTTACACCCGTATCTACTGCTGCAGATGGAAAGACAATGATAGTACGGCTGTTACATTTGCTACTATAAATGAAAGAGAAGTGACAATATAGCTTTTACACCTGTATTGACTGTTGAAAATGGAAGGGTTTTGATAATACGAATGCCAACAGCCTATTTATCTGGTGCCTCTCCATGCTATTTCTATTGTTGTACACTTTGTCATTCTCTTGTAAATGAGGTAGAAGATAGATGCATGCTTAAAAGAGACTCTCGAAATACAGTTGGAAGTTGATATAACCACCTGTCAAAGAGTCTAATTATGGAATTGATGTTTGATGTTTTTACATGTCACTTGGACCTTGAATGCATATTGTTATTTGCATAGCATTAAACACATTAAGCAGTAATTGTTACTAACACTGCAACTAACGCCAGTAGTTTTTAAAATTAGCTGTTATTGGTTTTAAAATTTATCATGGCATGGCACCTTCATATCTCATTATTCGTTGTAAGGTATTTAAAATAACGACTCGTATAGCTAACTATCCAATATTATGCTGTGACACACATTTTAAAACCAAACGATACACGTTATAGAAATAAATCTTACTATCATTCCATTGTAAATTCAATTAAACAATCCTTAGTGAGCTCCGCCCCCATTTTAGGCTATTTTATAACTTCAAAACTACTAGCGATTTTTCAAAATGCTTTCAACTACGGATTGCCCATACCATAAGAAGGGCAAATACAAAATATCATAGCGGTGCTGTATCCCAGTTACGAGGTATCGGTGGTTAAAATCTTCAAAATCATATACCATTGCATTGGACATTTAGGTAATTGCCACCAGAAGTGGCTACGTTGAATAAACCTATCATGAGCTGGCAAAAATAATTTTGATTGGTTAATTCACTTCATTCCCTTCTGGTGTCAAACTCAATTGAACTCAATACGATCTTACATGAGTTTTGAGGATTTTAAACAGCTACATCTCATGACTGGAATGCAACACCCCCCATGAATTTTGTGTGAGTGTGTTCTTCTGATAGCATGAACTACCCACACACCTCTTAATGTTGCTTTTAAATATCAATGATAATATATACCGGCATATACATATTGTAATTAATTTGGGAACTCTTTGGATCTTTGCGGTATTGGCAGTATCCTAGTATCCTAGTATCCTACACCAGTTTATATATTTGATCTTTACCTGTAAGTTTCATGACATAATTATTTCAGTTTTACTTTAATCTTAATGCCTTTATTTTTATGATTCATTGACTAATTACTAACAACAAATTATAGGACAGGCGAGACTAATTGTGGTGATGTTACTTATAATAACATTATTGCAATGCTTTGTGGTAGTTGCCCACTCTTGACAAGATGTCAAATCGTTGCAAGATCTTATAGGCATGCTATTTGTGGAAGGACTTCTGAAATTAAGCCTGTCTTTATCTGTATTTGACGAAAGAAGGTCCTTATGCCTCCATATAGGTCTCCAGGTGATCCCGGAATTCTAAGCCAATGACATTCAATGCAAGTCAATATAATTTACTGTAATGATACTGTAACAGTTTGCCCCCACCCTCTTAGAGTGGAGGTGAACGGTTGCGGATCTCTGGCAACTTGTGTGAGAGGAGACCAGTTAGAACTGTCATTATAAGGCCCGGTTTCCAGCCGTCATGAGCTGGAGGGAGGAGCAAGAGCAGAGGAGCACGAGGAAACTGTGAATATAGGAGGGGGCATGAGAACTAGGGATACTCTTTCTGGGCGCAATACCGATCGGTCACAGGAAGGAGCCAACACATCTCTTGGTGTACATAGAGAAAATACAAGACAAACAAGATGTTTAGGTAAGTTTATTTATACAAGAGTGTTAGCGCTCTATAAGAGGTATAAACAAGGAGTGAGAGAGCGAAGCTTTACGAAAGGTACTGATACAGTAAATAGGACCACGACTTCTAGCCGCATGTGGCTGGGAGTCGCCTAAAATGGCAAAAGCTGACAGGACGGTCTTTCACTTATACTAGAGTCACAATAAGTCCGTACTGTACAACAATGATAACATGTATCCTGCAGAGTAAACCACCAGTAAGCTAGCTAATATAGAGTTACTGTCAATGTCAGCCTCAGGCCTCTAGCTGAGACCTGAGGAAGAGAGGGGTAGTGAAACCATCACAATATTCTATTTGTTCAAAACATGCATGGCGATATCAGGAATGTGATGTGTTCAGTGAGCCTCACTCCATGAGCGTTTTGGATCGACACTTATTCGACCCTTGGGGAAGTTCTACCCAATTTGTGTCATAGAACGTCGTTTCAGTCCAAGGTCGGCACAGGTGAGGGGTCGACATTTTTGGATCGAAGTTTGTGAAACAGTGACTCTGGTGCGTTCCGACATGTCTCATGGAAGGGCATATCGTGTCAAACTCTATTGAAACTGCTAATATTAATTGGTCTGAGATATATAATGATCACTATTCAAAGGTACTCACATTGCGGTATTTAGATGCACAAAGTGCTGTAGGTGATTACTCCATACAATAAGGATAAAACAACTACTCAGATTAATTACTAACAATTTAAAACAAAAAATACTCGCAGCTACTAAAATTATTCTGCTACATTTTCAACATTTTTTAAAACGAAATTCCCTGGAACTCGCATTGTACATGCTTTGGTGTTGAAACGACCGACACGGTACATGCTTAAAAGTAGTATTGAGATGATAACTCCTTGTTGTAACTCACTAATATCATGCTTGTGAACTGCCAATCCTTTGCAATGGTGCGACATGATGTGATAACTCCCATTTGGTTGCGAAAAGTTCAACAATGGAAGAGAGTACAGATGAGATCAAATTGGGTCGACCTCTTTAGCAAAATATATCCACCTTTTAGTGTCCACCATGGCGAGAGGAGGCTCAGTGATTCTAGCTGTGATGTGAACTGTAAAGTCCAGGGTATCAACTCCAAGTAAGAGTCACGGTTGATAAACATATAATAAAATTCAATGTTCATGTAGAGACAATCCTAAACAGAGCTAGATAAAGGGTTCATATCATATTGAAGATGAAGTGCATTGGATTGAGCAAAAATCACCTACTCTGCTATTACAACTACATCATAAGCCAGTGATTGCATTTATGCTTCACCAGCTTCGTTCTCCCATCCCAACAAAGCTTCTATTCAGCAAATTGATCACCTGGAGAAGCTTTTGCTGAAAATCATCTATTTGCTATGAAGCTGCTGCAATTGATCCAGCAACCTCTAAACTCGAGGAACTCAATACCAGTTATTTGAGTGAAATATATCACAGTGAAAACCCCTGAAAATGATCCACTGAAATTTGGGTAGTTTCGCAACATCCGTAGATGAGTCCTTCTAGGTAATTCCTAAGTATTACTGAGTACCTATCTCATGCCGACCTTGTACCTTGGAATTACTTAGGCAATTATGGAGCAACTTTGGGAAAAATAAGGTGTTATAGGTAAAAGATAGCAAAAATAGGAGTACATTGGAACTTTTTAGGTAATAATCAGGTAGTCTAAACCAGGTAAAAGTAGTAATTCCAAGGTACGAGGTAGATGCGAGGTAGATGCGAGGTAGATGCGAGGTAAGTACGAGGGACGTATGAGGGAGGTACCAGGCAGGTAGCTAGGGCAGTAATACTTAGGAATTACCTAGTAGGACTCATCTACAGATGTTGTGAAACCACCGAAATTTTTGCTAGAAAAATTGAGCCAGATAGGCACTCCACAAGATGAAAACACACAATCAGATGCAAATTAAATCGCTTGGAAATGCTGGGTAAATCATTTTTAGTCAGCGGAGCCTTTAAACATCTGATGCACCATGATCCTCTCCCTCATCTTTGCTCACAACCATGTCGATACAGTAAAATATAAAATGTATTACTATAAAGCTTCAGGCACATTTATGAAGTGAAATTATTATTGCATTGCACAGCTTTCTGAATGGATTATTCAAGTCTAATGAAGGTTCAAATAAAGCCTATAATACCAATAATAAAAATATCAACTATATTGAAAAAGGTGATTGCACTGCCTTATATAGTGATGCTAGAAATGTCCAACCGAATGACATCATTCGGTTTCATTCGTCAGGAATCGGTTTAGCATTCGGTATTGTTCATTTGATGCAATGTCCATGTAGACATTTTTCAATGTCTACATGGACATTGAATGTAGACATTTTTCAATGTCTACAAATTTTGTTCCTTCTGTAATGCAGGTGCTGACTAATACTGATACTGAGTAATCCTGATACTGTTATGTCTGTGCATTCTTACCACTCTCCTTGCCAGACAGCTCTTGGCCTGCAGACCGTACCAGTGCTGAATCATC